>WOGR01010207.1:0-11013 GCA_015342045.1 Leptinotarsa lineolata
AACCACGCTCTTGCCTCCGCAACACCCGCTGCTAGTCGTGGCACCTGTATCGTTATCTTGCTCTGAATTCAAAAAGAGTAAGGTAACGTTACAATGTTGTGCATGAATATTTGCTTATTGATATATTCATGTTTATGTCTACTCAGAGTGGTGTTTTACCAAAGTTCCACTGAAGTTTTACTGAATTTCACATGATCTTCTTGTATATACTTGACGAGTAAGTAATTCAAAAAGAATGTAAAGTTCAATTTAAAATAAACGTAATGACTTTTACTTACTTGCATGTATCGCACTGTTGATGTCTTGAAGCTGAAAGCGCTTCGCAATTTATAAATAAAAAAAACTACCCGGAATACGATTCCTTAACTGATTTTGTCTTTCTACCTGACATTTTGAAGTACCGTAAATAGGGAGGTTTGAGAACCAGGGACGCATATCAATGCCGTATACTCATCATTATCATTGATCCTTTGGTTTGTATAATGATGTATCAATCCAAACAAGAGTTTTGAATTTTTTCAACGTTGCAGATTTTCCTTCTCGATTATATAATTTGTTTTTATTATTTTGAGTTTTTCGATTTGATTTCAAGGGCCACAAAGAAGTAATAAAGAAGTACCACTTCCCGTTGTCCAATTGAGCTGAAATTTCACAAACTGGTCCAGTCCCGATGACAATGCATGTTTATGATAAGCATGACGTGATGCTGCTGTCAGGATTGGCTCCAGACGAGGAAACTCCTCAACTTTTAACAGTAGGGACATGAAATTTCGCACACCTATTGGGGTATCGATGACAGTTAGTGGGTTCACCATGTAATTGCTTCCACCTTCAGGGTTGGCTCCAAACCAGAGGACTCCTCAACGCTCAACAGTAGTAAGAGGCGTGAGAGGTATACCATGATTTGTGTAATTTGTTGAGATGGGCGTCAATAGCATTGGTTTGCAATCTGTCTAGGAGATGGAAAACCCAAAATCGAACCCGGAACGGTGTTCTGTCAGGCACAAGTGAGGTTTGAGTTGAAACAAGTGGCGTATAAAATCGCAAATTACTACCCAAGTCAAGGTGAGACTATGCCGAGGACTGAGTTACAACAAGAAATGAAATGATGTAGTGAACGTACCGCCTCAGGGCACCTAGGCAAACTCTGTTGCATATTAGCTCTCACCCTTCTGAACGGAGCTCTGAAAGGGTTGACAGATATTTCTTCGGTACTCGTGGAAACATTATGGGAAGTAAAGAACGACTTGACAAAAGGCGTGCTGAGGTACGTAGTGAATCACCCACTCGGCGACAGTTGCGGCTTCACAAGGCTAAGCAGTGCATGCAACGATTAAGAACAGCCGAATCTGCTGAACAGTGGAAAGAATGCCTAATCAAGCTGAGAGAACACAGCTCCTAGTGAGATCAGGTGGAGCTGCTGATCAGCGAGAAGCTCGTTCAACTGTGGTAAGGCAGCACATAGGTCAGAACAATCTGCTGAACAGAGAGAAGAGCTTTTGGCCGTTTCAAGAGAGCATATCTACCAAGTTAGGGTAGGAGAAACTGCTGATTAGCGAGTGGCTCGCTTATGTGTGATAAGAGTATACAACTCTCAGTTACGGGCGAAAGAAAATGCCCAGATTGAAACTTTCTACAACACAATTATTACATTTTGTGATCAGATATGTGAGGTATGGATTGAATTGTTACCCGAATCAAGTGATGAAACAGAAAGTAGATTCAAGTCGCAGTTCATACCTGCCCACAGAATTATCAAGAAAAGCTACTGTTTCAAATCATGCCCTAAAGAAAGTAACGCCACTGGTAGCTATGATCCATCTGTGACGTGGCTGAGAGCGCGATCAGTTCGAGTGAAGTTTCGCGAATTGTCGATGTTCGTCGACGTTCTAGATGTGACGATAAGACTGTTAACGTCGCCCGATGGATTTGCAAGAAACATTCCTCAACATTCGATTGCCAAGTATAAGAGCCAATCAATCGCCTATCAGGACAGTTTAGAGGGAGTACAGTGCGGTACGCGGAGCGATCTAATGAGGCTATAAACATTCGAATAGTTGAGGTTCAGTTGAAGTGTTTTGTGATATCAATAGTGAAATGATAGTAAGTTTGATTATTATCCAGTGTAGTCGATTATTATTGAACCCACGGGTAAAAACGTAACAGTACTATATTGCTATGTCACCATTGCAATAAGTATTTATCTAGTGAAAAAAATTCCGGACCAGCTAAGCCTACTGGAATAATTTGAACCCTGGTTTAGTACCTGATGCAATAAAAATAATAACCCAACCTGAACAATGCCTGATTTCCAGATTAATATCATTTGTAATAAATTGATATAAAAAAATACTTTTGGAGAAAAACTTTCATTTACGCGCTGTAGATATAAATCTAACAAAAACTGAAAAAATATAAAATGAACTATCATAAAAAATTCCAGGAAAACTTTTAATAACGCCCTAAAATGATTTAAATCAGATTTGGATTACTTTGAACCTATCTTTTTCCCAATTAACTTAAAAAATTCAATTGTGAATGATGAGATTGAAATTCTCACTATCAACTTATAACGTCATCACGCAATTATTATGATATAAAAGCTTGTCGCGACTTTTACCTGTGTAGATCAGCTAGTAACCTAAAAAACTTTTTTTTTTATTTAATATAACCGCATCATCTACAAAGGTTATTAGCAGTGTACTACGATTTGAATCACGATAAAATTTATATTAGATAACTAAATAACTTGATTTGATTGATTTCAATTTAAAAAAACTGAGTTCAAACTAAATAATACGAATTCTTAAATCTCGCGATAACCTTTATATCATATAAATTTTGTAATGACGTTATGAGTTGATAATAAGTATTTCAAACGAAAAGATTACTCAAATTCACATCGTGCAGCACTGAGGCTACATCTCATCATTTAATTGAATTAAAATCTTATTATTTACAATCAAATTCCGTGAAGTAATTGGAAAATGAATGGGTTTGATGTAATTTGAATGTTACCCTTATCTTTCTAGGGCGTAAGTAACTGATTTCTTTAAGTTTTTTTACATTACTTTATTTATCGTCATACGTTTAAAATTCATGAATATTTCTGAATAAACCACCACCAAATCATGAATGGTGTGTTCTCTCTTATACTGTAGTATAATATTCTCTGTTGTTTCTTCTCAAGACTTTTTTTGCGTTACTGATAATAAATGCAGATTGGTAGTTATTGGGTTGTGAGTTTTTTTTTGTGTACAAGTATTTCCAACTCGTTTTCTAACTAACATGGATATTGTTCAAGGATACGTGGTGTACTCATGATTATGTTTTACCTATTATTTGGTTTTGACGCCTTGTTCGATTTTCCAGAAATGTTTGACACTTCATTAAGGGCAGAATGACGTTTTCGAATAACTTTCAACAGAAAATTCTCACGTTCATGAAAGAGCTGACGACCAGAAATTAAATCATTTCTCATTTATACGTGGTGAGAACTCATCCAGAAAAATATTATATTTCCATGGAATACACTAACAGCAGAATGTGTCAGATTACAAACACTTATTCTTGCTAACGCAAATCGAATTGAAATGAGGAAAAGGCGCTTCACCATAGAGCGGAGAATATTATTCAGAAAAGACGAAAACACTGACAGCAATCCCACGCATCATGTCAAAAATTCTCTGAACTGACACAGAACATGAGGAGGTGGATTGGCTTGTTTGTTTTTTGTAGAGAATCCTGATAATATGAGAAAATGGTTTTTATTTAACCTTTGGCGCAGTATGTTTCATTCTGTGAGAGGATTCCTTCCACAATATGAGTTGAATGAAATGGTATTAGGTTGTTTCGGAAGTTTTGTCCATATTTATGAGTCTACTGTACTGTGATATCCCAGTGAATAATCATTCAATAGAATCGAAATAAGCGCAATTTTAATCAGTGCACTTTTGACACCCTAACTCAGGTCAAATAATTTCGTCGGCATAAAAATTGTATTCTTGGGATTCGATGAAGTCGACGAAGCCCGTTTCCACCAGGTCCTGATTGGTGAAGGATTAACCGGCGAGAAAGTTATCAAAAAGATGGCAGTCTATTGGCAAGATGTCTGAAAAGTAATATGAGGGGTGAGGCAGGATTATAACGCCAAGTTCATACAATTTTCTAACGGTGATCAGTGAAACGTGTGGATGAGCTTATCATGGAGCAAGACCAGACCTCTTATGTTAATCAGTGCCGGCTGCTGACCCAATTTCCGTTACATTTGGTCAATTTCCTCACAATAGGACTCTGCTGTGATTGTTTGCCTTGATTGTATATAATCATACGGTAATCATGGTTCTTTTTGAAAGATTTTTGACTTCAGGGAGTACCTGTGTGGCTTATCGGTGTCCAATCACTGTCCTGATCGTCTTTTGTTCTCGTAGAGGATCTACCTTTCATCACACGTGACGAAACGATTCAAAAAAGGATCGTTTCTGTTCCACAAAAGCAAAGAAGAACAGACCTCGATACATGATAAGGTTGCTGCTGACTTGGTTCGTCCGATGTCTTTCACTACAGCTTTCACTGCAAGGCAGCTGGTTGGAAACTAGAGCCCAAACATAACGCATTAATGTTTCTCTACCAACGCTGTCTGGTGGAGAATCATAAATGCGTTGTGTTACCAATGATCACTCCATTATTATTGGAAACTCGAAATCGGCCAAATCGACGACATATTAAACACTTTATACTCATTAAGATTCAAGAAACGAAGAAACGAGCATTATATTTTTGAGCTTTAAGGAAAAGCATAATTTTCCCAATGAGAATCTGAGACAACATCCATTTTTGATGAAAAATTCATAGGGTACGGACTATTGAGGTTAAATGAAGATCGAATAAGAAAAACTCAGTTTTACAATTCAGCTGAATGATACTGATGAAATTTTTACATTTTTTTGAGAATATATCCAAATACAGCACCCCGTCGTTCAATACTTCCAGTTGCACGTTTCTTAGCTGCTCGAATTGACTTCAATATGATCCTACCACTTATCTGATGATCTTTTCTCTCACCATTGTATTTGAAGTATCAATGTTTCTATACCCCTGTTTGTGGAGCTATTTTTTTTATAACCCCACAAAAAGTAGTTCAATAGGTTGAGGTCTGGAGACTTTGGTGGCCACTGAATGGGTCCATGTGTTCCTATCTGTGTTTCTTCCACCACTTGAGATGCTATACCAAACACTGACACTCGAATGGACTTGAAGACCTCTTGAGTGTTTCAACAACAGATTTTTACCCAATCTGTAATGATTATTTTTTCTGGAATACATTCTACAATTTGAAAAACCGTATTCATCCAATCATGAAATATCAAATAACTGAATTTTTGGTGACGGAAATTGAGATACCAATGAGAGGAAAAAGGCTGCTTCCTTCCAGAAGCGCCTGATCTGGTCGTGACTCATGAGAAAGGAATTTTTATTTTGGAAGTATTATGGGCAGTACCAAAACGGAAAGTGAAGTCACCAATAACATTCGATATTGAATTCTCACAATAAACGAAATACTCAGCAACTGTAACTTCTGTAGCCTTGTTTATAATGGAGATTTTCATCTTCGTTCCAGTAAAACCATCTTCATGACTTTTGAATTTTTCATTGAATTTCATTAAATAGTTTCCGTACGATTGAATATGGAGTGGTAATATTTTTGAGAGATATTATATTTTGGGGAAGAAGACTTTGGCTTTCTTTTTCTCCATCTTCATATAGAGAAAATTTTGGAAACTTCCACAAACTTCACAAATATGTGAAGATCTTTCAGACACGAACTGAAGGAGAAATTCTTTTCGAAACCACTACTTTCATATCAACATTGAATCACACGAAAAAAAAATACTTTCGAAACATTTACTTTTCTATGAGCATTCAATTATACGAAAACACTTTTTTCTATTCAGTTGGTACTCCAAATATTCGTTAAAGAAGAGATAGAATTTCACTTTTATGTTACACTGTCATCCTTATTGGCGAAGATCCGAAGTTTCGGAATGAGACACTTGTCTTATTACATTTTCAGTATCAATCTGGATAACGTCACAAGATGAAGCACTGAGTCCATTTTCAAAAATACGACTTTATGCCACGAATGGGTTGAATCTACTCCTTTCATTGATGACAGCACGTAGTTGACATTCATTGGCTCATTTAATTCAATTCCAGTCAAAGGAATCTTGTTGAAATTGATAGTCGTATCATATAAGGAGAGAATCATATTTGGGAAAGAAATATTTTGGCTTCTTCATTTTGATATAAAAACGAATACTTTCAAAATGAAGAAGAGAGCTAGTGATTCCATAAAAAACTCTTTACAAAAATGTGTAGATCATGCAAAGGAGTAACTTTCAGACTCAAACTGGAAAAAAAGCACCTGAGAAACAACTTCTTCTGCATAAAGATGTTAAAATAGCATGCCAAAGCATTTCTCACCCAAAAAGTATCCATTTGCCTTTAATGAAGATTTTATCCACATTGGATATCATTCCAACTTTTCTTCAGAAAACCTTTTAAATTCACAAGTGACCCTCACCCTCTGAATTTTGAATGAGAAGGGGTTCAAGTGGCACATCATTTTGATTCGCGTTCAATTCTGCTTTCAGTGGTACCCTGACTTGTAATTTATTGATGAGCATTTTCCAAAAAATATCGTTCTGAACTATCAGATGTAGTTATTAAAATGCCTGTACTGAAATGCATGGTTTTACCAGAACTGGTACAAATATTTGGTGGTACCGTTCCAAGTCTTTATTAGGGGTTTCATTAGCCATTAGCTCCAATTAATTTACATAAAAAAGTAGTCTAATAGTAGAACGTAGATGGTAGTTAATTGGTGTTTAGTTAATGCTGAATTTTCAATTCTCATGACAGAAAGTTTACAGAAAGCCGTTTTTTGCTACTACTGCTGTGGAATGTTACCTTATTTCAGGCGAAAAATTGGTTCTTGAATTGAAACGATGTGGTAGTATTGTGTATATATTTGAACCTGTTGGGCTGTTTAGTAATTACTCATTTAAGTGTATAAAAGTGTTAAAATGGTTTACATTCTCCAAGACAGAATTGAAATGGGCAGCATGTCTTTTTAACGAAAGACGCCAAATTGTAATGCAAGTCGCCAGTATATGCTTGGTAAAGAACAGAGTTTTTTGAAATAATGTCTCATCGAATCAATACCATTTCTAATCTTCTGTTAAATATCTATTTCGGAATCAAGTGTTCATTTTTTTCTGAGTGACAATGTAGATGGAAGAAATTGTCGCTCTAGAAGTGACAAAAACACACATATTTTTCGGTAAGAACACAACACCCACAAAAAAGTAATGCTTGGGCTGATATTTTTTGAAATGCCATTATTGGTCTATTATTTCTGCTGTCATTTGTCTTCTGATATTGAAGACGAATTAGAGCAGCGTGACAGTCAATTACTAGTGAAGTTTTCTATAAGGTCAGAGGGGATTCGAAAACAGACTTCATTACTGTTCATAGCAAAATGGACGACATTTTGAATAGTTTGTAAGATAAGCGTAAGTAGATTTTATATTCGAGAGGTCTTTCTCGCGTATTCTTGTCATTCATGGGTTGAAACAATGCCACCTATTCTCCTAACCATTTTAATCAAAAAGAATCAATACAATAATGCATCTCAGAAACAGGTACATTCTAATTGTACAATCATTCTATTTAATTCCGTATACCTTTCATTTGTGCTAAAGGATATTGGCAGCAATGTCAAGCCCGTACGAATTCCCAAGGCTACCTGGCAACTGGGACTCGCAAAGGTCTCAGTCTCTCACCTGTTATCGTCGTTGTAAGGTGTATCAATTAAACAGTTACAGTTCACATTTTATGTTTCCATTACTTGTCCCTAACAAGGGTGGTCCTTCGCTCAAAATCAACACTAATTAAATGTGTGAGTTAAGAACGCTTTTTTTGAAAACTGCTCAAAAAACATAAAAATTCAGGGTATCATTGGAAGCAAAACTGAACGCCAATCAAAATGATGTGCCACTTGACACCCCTTCCAATTTAAAATTTCGAAGGCAACATCTACTCCTCCTTGAAGGTCTACAAATATTCATTGAAAGTGTTTCTCTTGACTATGAAATTGACCTGTTTCTTCAATTTCTCATATTATTTACTGAAAGGAAGATATCAGAGTGGAAAGTTTTCAACTTGACACTGTACATTTTACACTATTTGATATTTCGTTTTCCAAGGTCCTCCTACGTGGATGTTCTGCGATTTTATTTCTCTTACGGACATCATTCAAGAAAAGTGAACTATCGTCGTTGGGGCTTTGACAAACCCGAAGGTTACATCGAGACTGGTCTGGAAATGCCGTGGTAATGATGAAGCTGATGAATGTGTAAGACACGGATCATCAACTTCATACATGAGCCCGGAACTAGCTCTGGGGGTACCAAAATCATTGGCACAGAACCAGATCACAACATAAGAAGCATACAGAGCAAAAATACCTGCAACAAACACAGTCAAACCTTCATTGGGTAACTGTCCGAGAAAAGAACCGAAGAACTACTTTAATACAGTAGGGATCGGCTCAGAACAATTACAGAGCTACTAACTGAACACTGTCCATTTAGCGGACACCTAAAAAAAATAGGGCTGTACAATGGAAAACTTAGCTGCAGATCATGCAACGAAGGGATAGAGACAGCACTATACATCCTATGCGAATGTGAGGCAATGAATCACAGGAGGCAAGGAATTTATGGGCATATAAAATTATGTCCAGAAGAATATGACAAACATCCAACACGGAACCTGTAAAAACTATTACAGGGTACAAGACTGATGGAATGGGTGTCATGAAAAGATGGGAAAATGAACGCAATAAGCCAAAGAGGCTGCAGTGTTTTCTGGAGACTAGGAAGAAATGGACAAGTGAGACAGCTCCCAAGTAACTGAATAAAAAAAATTATCCCAAACCATTAATTACGATGCTGGTATTTGTCTCTGGTTTCATAATCTTATCAATGGGCGTAGCTCTTAACAAAGAAAGCAATCACAGTTACTCGGTGCAACTCAAAATTACTATCAAAGAGTAATTAGAGAGAGAGAAATTCAAAATCACAAGAATGATTTCAATAGAAAAAAGAAGAGTCAATGAACAATAATAAAATCTGGCTACCAGTCTCGAAAGGTATACAAACAAGGTTAGGTAATACAGCTAAAAGAAACCATGGCATGCTCACTGATAATAATATAAAACCAGAATCAAATACCAGCATCGTAGTTACTGCAACAACTCGAACTTCAACTTTGATACTGCAACTGTTATAATATCGCCTTTGATTATATCTACCACAGTAGTAGACGAATCGTCGGACATAAAAACCTACAGATCACGGCCAAAAAAAAACCGGAAATAAATCTCACTCAGTAATCTGCGGCTGTGAAAGTTAACATTCTCTGATTACCCTTTACTCTACATATCCCCAAGCTTTGTATCAACTAATGATATTCCTTCTTCACCAAGAGTTTTCTCCCAACTTGCCAAAGTATTGAGGTCCAAACCACATGAGTGGTGCGATAGAATTAATCCAATGTGTCGGTCTGAACATCGAAACTATCGGGACTTGCAAGTTTCGCTGAAACAAATCTGTGACGTATGACACTCGCCGTTCACATGGCATTAACAAAGTTGCAAATCTCAGAAACTACACGCTCCGAATGTATCGAGAGAGTAGGAGCAAACCACAATAAGTTGGCACACCGTGAGACTGATATATGGGGCGCACTCTTAATGGAACAACTTTCGACTGAAAAATAAATTGTTCGAAACTGGGGAACTGGGCAAAGTTTGGTTTGTCTCAGGATGGAAAATCTTAATGAAATTTGTGGAATTTATTCAAGAAGTTTCCATTTGGAGAGGACTGAATGCCAGAACTGAACTTGTTCGGAAGCCATCGACCTTAATGATACATCAGATACAAAAACATCGTTGTTGGCCTCCATTTCGATGAGCTAGCTAGAATTGAAGTGGTGTAACTTATCGTATGGGGATATACGTTTATCTTTGGGAGCCACGTTTATCTTTGATATACTTCGTATATCAAAGATAAACGTGGCTCCCCAAAGCGGTTATTTTCACTACAACTTTTAATGCAAACAGTACTGTTTTGACCCATGAAGGTCTGTCTCATCAGTGCTGCTGAGCGCAACCAATCAACTGACTCAAAAAGGACGAGCCTGAGAGTGGAGGTTCGTGAATTTTGGAATCATAGCTTGGAGACGTGTATCATGAACTAACTTTGAGATGATATAAGTTTCTCTAAACAGATTTCTCAGAATGATTCTGTAATAAGATTGAAGGTATCACGGCTATTCTCTTCATCGTCACACAAGTGATGGACAGAAGGTAACTCTATGCCGTACAAGAATGTATAAAGCAGTATCTAAACAGAGAAAATGTTATAAAGTACTCACTCGTTTCTAAAGTATGAGAGAAAAGTAAATGTGTTTATTTGAAAATGAAGAAGACAGTGGAACAAAGAAGTTTCAATTATATATCATCTAAATTATGGAATCAAAGTCGCTCAACGACATCATATAGTGATAAGCAGAAAAGGGGCAAAAAATTCAAATTCGGAAAAAAAATAACAGCACCAATGTTTAAAGCAGTGGTTCCTAAACTATGGGACGCGTCCCACTAGTGAGTGGCGGGAACAATTTGGGTGGGTCGCGGAAACAGATTGAAAACACTTGATACTTTTGAATTGTTTTTCGTTGAAATGTAAAGAAAATTGAACATATCTCGTTACATATGTTTCATTCCAACTTCTAACTACCCAACAGAATTAAAAATCTTTTCCATAAGAGATAGCTAAAATGACAGAATGGTTTAGACTTTCTCGGCTGAGGTTTTCAGTGTCACTGTTTTCCGAGTTTGAAAGCCGTGGATTTTTGAAATTTCTTCCTGACGTTTCACTAACGCAAGTG
>WOGR01010209.1:0-11013 GCA_015342045.1 Leptinotarsa lineolata
ACAGTATATCGCTGGTATAGTGAATTCAATCGTGGTCGTAGTTCGGTCGCCGACGAATTCCGTGAAGGTCGTTCAAAATCGGTTGTTGTGCTACGAAACATCAATGCAGTGCGTGAACTGATAATGCAAGATCGTCATGTGACATATTGTGAAATAGTGGCATTCTTGTTCATTTGTCGTTCGTATGGGGGCGACAGCTGATTAAGGAAAAACAGATTCTAAACATAACAGAACAGTTCCACTTCAATACTTTCGATTTTGCATGATCACTCAGTTGTAAAAAAACTGATCTCGTTGAATACCCCATAACTAATCAATTGCTCAAAAAAAGGCTCGCGTCAAGTGGTGTAAGGAAATGATTGAAAAATTCGACCCTGGTACTACAAGAGACGTATATAAAATCGTGACAGGTGCCGAATCATGGATATATGCGTATGAGCCGCCGGAAACAAAACAGCAATTGACAGTATGAGTATTCCAAGACGAGCTAAATCCAACAAAAGTTGTTCATGGAAGAAGCAAAGCGACCATTTGTTTGCCGGAAGTCTTCGGAGAAATTCGTAAAACTAACCGCCGAAGACGAATCATCCTTCATCATGACAATGCGAACTTCCACACATCTCGTCAAACAGGTGAATTTTTGAGCGATCAAAACATCGAATTGATGACCCATCCTCTGTACAGTCCTGATTTGGCACCCAATGACTTCTTCTTGTTCTTGGATGTCAATTTACGAGCGCCGAAGAAGCAGTTGAAGAGTTAGCATTACGATTGAAAATTCATGAAATTTCGACTATTTCCGAAAATAATCGAAAAGAACCGAAATTCGTCAATCATTTTGTAACTGTACAATATGAGTCCGTATAGTGACACTATAGCAAATATAATAAACTCATTCCATTCGCAGTCAACGTAGGTGGCATTACATACATAACATTCCCATTAATATTATTTAGTTTGGTGGCCATTCAGAACTCGTGATATCAGATATGGTACTTTATCATCTTTCTATAGCGAAACTTATTTTCATGGATCAATTTCAAGCCACATTCGTTAAAATTCTCCTAACAAAAGAGAGTTAGTCCGTCGCTATATAAAGAAGCGCTGACTGTTTCATAAATAAAAATGTCTCTAATGAAATTTATAGCAATATGTTTCTCTCCGAACCATGTATCAGAGTACAATGGCAGATAAGACAGTTCACATCGCCTATTCGAGATTTTATGTGAATAATTCCAGTCCAGTGTATTTTGTCTTGACCGGGTATACAAGAATATGAAAATCATTTCGAAAAACACTCGATTTCGAATTATTTTTTCAACATATCAATACCGAAACTCAAATTCATTTAGGAAATCTACCAAAATGAAAGACTGGGTAGATATTAATTTAATTGGTTTCACAGCTTATTTTCCATGTTACCCTGTTGATATCCAGCATTCCAAATTCCACATACCATATCAAACATCATAATGTAAACAAAATTCAAAATTAATAAATGGATAATAATATACAATAAAAAATGTAATCCAATGTTATATTAGCTAGTATATAAATGAATGATAAATATAGAAATATAGTTTTCCCATTCAGTGCATCTGTCAACATGTCTTCGTCACAAAAAAGAGAATTATATAAAAAATGAAAATTATAAGACATAATTCAATAAGAAAATGTATTCTTAGAAAATTATCTCAATTCATTCCGTAGAGCCAATGTTAATGGCAAAACGGAATAATACAATGGAAATTATTGAGAAAAACGAAAATTATTAATATTCCTTCGATTATCTTGGTAAAGGTTGAAGGTTTCAAGTTTTTTGGTTTCAGTTAATCCTCCGAAAATATTTCATATATTTTTCTCGTTGAGGGATATTCATGTTTCAAAATAATTCATAGTGAATTTGTTAGTAAGTTATGTTAAATAGATAAACAAAGTCGTTCGTTACTATTTATAGAGATAGCTATTCCGTCCCAGTTTAGTCACACCATTTACTTATCAGATGTTTCAAGTTTGAAGTTTTTCAAGTCCTACTTTCCCTTTCCTCGGTGGGGATTTCTTGAATTAGCCTTTATCTGATGATGATTTTTTACTAAGAAGGCAATATCCGAAACAAAGTTACTTGTTTTGGCGTTTCACAAAAAATGTATTTTCAATATTTCTTCTGTTTTAATGAAAACGACCTATGACTGTGCTTTCAGTGATTCCTTACAAATTTGTTTTTCATAATATTGTAATGAAAGTTCAGTTGTCTAGGAAATATCTAAAATCTTACTATATGTACATCCATAAACATATATCAAATTTTATGAATAATGATCTATTCACTTCAATGCATGATCTGTTATCATTGAGCTTCTAAAAACCGTTGGAAATATAATTCAGTATTTTTTGGTACGATATCTCATCCCAGAATAAAAACTGAGGAAGACACTTTATCCCTGATAAATCAAAATGATTCAAAAGACCGTGATGGCAAAGTTTAATTCTGTTTATAACCTACCTACTTCCCATAGGGGCGTATGTTACCTTAGGCAAATCTTTGGGTTACCAACAATATCCTACATATGTAATTTTAATCCCTTTTATTAAAATAGTAATCTTGGATCTGTACGGTAACGTGATACTGATGGTATCAGGTTGAAAACCCTTTAGAATAAATAAATTCTGTTTTGAAAATGATCCTGAAGACCCCCGATGTGGGATTTATGCGTTTGTTATTTCAAAGCTTAAAATATTCATTTCGATTGCTTCTGCCTGGTGTTACTGAATTCATGAATCTACTCAAGAATATGAGTATTTCAGGAGGGTTATATTTTTCATTGACAGTAATATAATAACTGCTTGGTTATATTCTCCACCGTTCGTACAATCAAAACCAAATTTTGTTAATTTTTTCTGTTGAAAATATCAATTAATACTCTGAAGGACGGTTGTATTTTAAGAAATACACAGTTTTTCCATGTTATGATTTTGTAATTGAATCATACAATTATAAATTACAAAAGGAGGTCATATATCTCCCCATCAAACTTCAAACAAACTCAGTTTTCTCAAAATTGAAATTATCGCGCGAGAAAATAAATTCAAGCATTCTGACCTTGTGTTATCTTGAGGTAGATAGATTTACCGATTTCAAAATAACTGACAGTTTTCATCAAACTTTGGGTTGAGTGAATTTGCCCCAAGATCATATTAACGGGGGTTGCCTTTTATATTTCGAGATTAGAGAACAAAAACAAATATTAATCATCAAAAATCACTTTATCGTTTTTCAAAATATTTCCCATGAAGATCGATACACTTTTGCATGCGTTTAAACTAATTTTCAAAGCACTTTTGCCACTCTGATTGAGGTATCTCCAAAACATGCATTCTGAATGCAGCAACCGCTTTTTCAGGTGTCGAAAAACGTTGACCTCTGAGTTTGTTTTTTAAGTACGGGAATAAAAAGAAGTCACTCGGTGCCAAGTCAGGACTATACGGTGGATGACTCATCAAATCGATGTTTTGGGTGCTCAAAAATGCAGTTGTTTGAGCCGATATGTGAGAGCTCACATTGTCGTGATGAAGAGTGATCCGTCGTCGTCGGTTGGTTTTCCTGATTTCTTGGAAACAACTGGCAAACAAATGGTTGTGTACCACTCACAACTGACCGTTCTGCAATGTTCTAGTGGGTCGGTTGAGACATGTCCAGTTTTTCCGAAAAAACAGGCGACCATTTGCTTGGAAGTGCTTCGTGCGCGAACAACTTTTGTTGGATTTGTTTCCTCTTGAAACACCCATACAGCCGACTGCTGTTTACTTTCGGGCTCATACGCATAAATCCACGGTATGAGCCCGCTCAACAATTCGTCTTCTACTGCGGTGTAAATTATCAAAGGCGATTTGGTAACGGTCGAAGGATCATCTCGAGACCTTCGACCGTTACCTCAACGCCTTTGATAATGCATACCGCAGTAGTAGACGAATTGTTGAGCATAAAAACCTGCAGACCACGGCCAAAAAACCCGGATTATAGCTTTGACACAGTTATGTCAGGCCGTAAAAGTTTACTTTCTTCGAAACAGTCAACGTACTCGGAATATGCAGTCATCGCATATGGTCTCCGAAATATCATGGTCCTACGGGTGTTATATAGTGTGGTACGAGTCACATATTGTTTCGAATATATTCAAAACATTTGATCGTATGTGCCTCAATAACTTTTCCAGAAGATATGCCTACTGGTTTACCATCTGGATCATCGGTTTCATACAATTTTCTTTCATATAGGATCGAGACTTTGTATCTGGAGGTTGAAACCTCTTCATGAGTAACTTCAATAAAAGTAGAAAAAACGTTTCCAACTCGTACGACAATACACAAAAAACAGAATAAAAACTGAGAAACTAACTTGAAAAAAAAGTTGGGTATTTTAAAATTGTCATTGTGATGAACCTACGGTGGGCTGAATGCCACAGAGCATTTATATTTCATAATCGACAGTTCAAACTATCGATTAACTCTTCATCCAGTCTATACCCAGACCACTCTTCACAGAGTGGTCTGGGTATAGTATGGGGAGCTCGAAGAGAATATTCGAACCCAGTTGAGTTGAGCTATAATAAGAGATGTATGCAGAGGGGGAGAAAATTGAAGAAAATATCGAAGGTCAAACAAGAACCTATATGGCAACTATCAAAAATGTTTTTTATACCTACGAACTAATAATATCATACCTGTTGACGTGCGATTCCTACAATATTTTATCAGGCAAGTGCGGCTTCAAAACTTCTTTTTACTTTAATGTGGCCCATCAGCTTTTTCATCAGGCGCGATAATGTAATAAACGTAAACGTTAATCCCTCAACACATCGAAAGCTGAGATTCTTTACCCTCCAAGATTCATCAATGTTCTGCTAGTTCACTCAACATATAGATTGATCATGACGTATTAAACGCAATAAATTCAGTTTAAATGAAACCTTGAGAACTTGACAACCAAATCTACATTATTTGAAATATTTGTTAGTTCACGTCGTAATCATGTAGTTTTCTCAGTTTCAGTAAGCTCTCTGCGTATTTCTATTATTAACTTCCCTCACCTCAAGTTCGAGACCAGCCCCTGTTATGTGACAATTAATAAACCGTGTAGCATTCGGAAGCATCGGGTTTCACTGAAAAAGGTACCTCGACGTTAACTATATATTATACAGTAGATTTTGAGGATGCACTCTGATTATGAATGAGAATAGCAAAAAAAACATAATGGGGCTGAATTTGTATGAGAAATTGAAAGGGTTCATGGGCACAAGTACAATAATACAAGATGAGTGATGACACTGTCAAAGACCCGTAGACAATTGGCATCTGTGCGTTAAATTCATAGTTTATTTAAATCGTATAGAGATGATGTGCCATCGAAAATAGGATTTTGTCAGTAAAACGTTTTCTTCGAATAGCATTCGGTTGACTTGACATGAAGATAATGATGCGGGATAATGAAATTAATTTTCCAGTTAGGGGATTTCTATAAAAAATTATTGGTTCTATTCATATATATCCTTCGTAGAAAAAAATATCGAATTTGTTCATAGTTATATTACGAATGTTTTAGAAATAGTATATGCATATTGAGTTGGGTTGAAGAAATTAATGATCTACTAATGCAGTCATTCTCAACCTCTCGCTTTAAAACAAAACATTCAAAATGCTACCAGCAAATGAAAAAACTTTCTATAAACACTTTCAAGTCAGTATCAGAAGAAATTATTTCAAAATAGACAATCCTATCATAATACAATGATAATAAATCTTTATTGGTGCGTTCACTCTGAGTATTTATAAAAGTCAAATAAATGTACCTATGCTGTATAAAAAACAAAAAACTATGTTGGTATACATGAATCTCATATACATGCAGAAAATAATAATTATTTTCAGTTGTTTGAAAACTTCCTCGTGGTCGTCTCTATAATTTAGGATAGAAATGAAATTATTGTATTTTTGGCTTTTTTAGAGTTTCTTGATGAATCTTTCGTTTGTTCCTTTTTCAGCTTTGGCCAAGTTGTTTTTATAATCGCTGGTTTCTCTTTATCATATCGTTTTTTCACTGATTTAGTTACGATTACATATTTCTTTCTTGCATCAGTTTGGGCGTAAACCAGGTTAGTTTTTTATTGTTGTTTATTTTTTTTTCAAGAGAAACTTAATTAATGTGATTTATGATGACATTTATGATGAAAGTTGAAAATGCAATATTTATGTCATTTTCCCACTGAAGGAAGCTCTAGTCTTCATCACATTCAAGTGCATTAAGGAGATCGAATAGACCCATATGTTGAATGGATCTATAGTTTATTTGTTCAATCCTGTATATCGAATATGTGATTACCATCATATAGTATGATAGATTTTATTTCTGCTGGCTGGCGCTCCGGTTGGAATATTTGGAAATCATTTTTTATTGCATACTAGCAGACCCGGCGAACGTCGTTCCGCCTAACAGTCAATGAATGAGTCGATTTAGGATTTTAAAATTGATACAAAATTATTTAGTATAATAAAATAAATGGGAATTGGTAGTAAGAGTGCACTATTCAGTAAAGCACCCTGTGATATACATATTAGATGTCACTGATGTTTTGCCTCCTTCATTATCATTATTTGTATTGATGAAATATGATATTTTTATAGTTATTATCCGAGAAGACAAATCTGCCGTTATTGAGTTTTCGAGATATTATTATCGTTATTATTTTTATTGATAAAATATCATATTTCAACACTCATTATTCTATTCCTTCCCGGAATAGACAAATTCAAAAAGACAAAAATCATAAAAATTGGTCCAGCAGATCTTGAGTTCGAATGTCATCCGGGGTCACCGGATTGAGTGGTCCTTCCAGAAGAATTCCACCTGATCAGCGGTCGGCGGATTATCCACAACACGTGGTGGCTCTTGGAATAAGCGAGGTCTCTCGCGGAACCTAAGGAACATAACAAACAATTTTTTTTCAACTTAAATATGGAATTATTGGCATAATAGGCGGATTTCAGCTTTTTTTTTAATTATATAAAAATATTGTTCAATTATACAATTGAGCTGCTCTTCCACTCAACCTCATAACGCACCATATAACAGGGGGTATTCTGTTTCTTCAAAAAGATCATTTTCAGATTCTTTCTGAACTTATTTACCGTCATCTCTTTCAAACTGTGCGGAATTTCATTGTTAATTTCCGAGATCCGCAAGACTTTTTACCAAATTTCTGTTACTTTTTGCACCAAAGACTATAATATTTGACTTACTAGCATTAATTTGTAGACCGTGGTTTGAACATGAAACCAAAAATGCATTGATGTCAATATTGATGCGTTCACATGCATCAACAATGTCATTAGGATCAAATGAATGGTAAATTTGAGTATCGTCTGCATAAAGGTGCCTTCGACAATATTTCATATGTTCAGTGATATTTGACTTGTATCAAGCAAAAAGAGAACAGGCCCAAGGTCATACCGAGATGTATCAGAATTGATAATAAGATATGATTGAATGTATCAAATGAATGGCTGAAATCAAACATAACTAAGATAGTGCATTTGCCCGTATCTGTAGCTTCCATAATATCGTCCACTACATGGAGAAGTGCCGAAGCGCAGCTGTGGCCTTTTCTGAAACCAGACTGTATGATGGAAAGGAGTCTGTGATTATCAAGATGTGATTTAATATGCTTTTCCATTATTTTTTCCATTATTTTGTACATCGTAGTTAATATACTGATTCCACGTAGATTTTGAAAATTTTCTGGATTTGAATTTTTTGGCAACACTGTAACCATGGCACATCTCCATGCAGATGGAAATGCATTACTGGAAAAACAGAAGTTGATTATATGCGTGATGAAGGGAACAATTCGAGGGCACTACAGTTTAATCATTTTCAAGATCATTCCATCGCTTTCTGTAAAATAATTTTTAATTGAGGTTATCATTTCATAAAAAACTTACTCGTCAATAGCTTTAAATTTGAATTCCGAATTCATAAGGGGATTATTCTTGTAAAAATCTGAAAGGATTGTAGGATTATCCATTTCAGGTAGAAAATTTATGAAAAAATTATTAATTTCTTGAGGATTTTTCAAGTGATTTGCAAAGTTACTTTTCTTCTTTTCATTCAAAATATTATTGTTCCTCAGCATTGACCACAGATCTTTATCTGATGAGTGATTTAATTTGTAAGTAAACAAAACCTTTTTCCCTCATTATTGCCTGATTCGTGTATTAGTTTCTCAACTGTTTATAGTATTCCCAGTCTGTCTTACGTTTAGCCTGCTTGAATTTATGAAGAGCCCTGTCTCTAGTTTTCATAACCCTTTTCACTTTCTCATTTAGCCAGGGTGCAGAGGGATTGGTAAATCTTTTGGTCACTAACGGGGCATGGAAATCAAATAAACTCATAATACTATCAACCAAGAATGAAACTTTTTCATCGACATCATTTAGATATAAAATATGGAAAAATGGTATTCTCGATAAGCCGTACCTAATGAAATAAATCATAACTAAAGTTTTTATAATTTGTATATGTCACCATTCTGGAATTTTCAATTTTGAAATCAGTTTTAATGACCACTTATATCAACTCATGGTCTGATAGATTGCAGTCGATCAGACCACGCAATCGTTATTACTCTAGTCCAAAATTTTATAAACATGGTTTGTCGAGTTTGTCAATGCAAATTCTGTAAGCAAATCAATTATTATCATAATTGTTAATATCTGTACTTTTTGTACATCCAGGTGTGAAATAGCTATTAAATTTAAATCGTTGGGAGAATCGTATTTATGGTATACCTTTTGTCAGGGGAAATATATTGACTGCCTACATTTGTTAATTATGAGTCGTGAAGGTTATCATATTAAATCCGCATTATCTTTCAATTTTCAATAGTAATATAATCAATCCGTTTGCAATAGAGTTTTATTAAAATTCAAACAGGAAATATCTTTTTCAGTATATTTAAGTATGATTCTTATAACAATTTGGGGTAATTTCAGATACAAAATTTTGAATTCGTACAATTTGTCTCCATGGCATCTAAGTAATGAACCAATTCCTCATTTGATCTCATTTAAAGTTACAGATCTTTTTTTACCCATTATTGGTACTATCATAACAACTTATTTCATCTTAATTTTCGTTAGGATTGGTTGAAGATCGTGAGTATTTAGTTGGTACTGAAACATTTTTCATATTATTATTTCATAACCTGTATCTTTTTCAGATTTTTGTTCTGAATTTTCCGAATATCTTAGTGGGCTACATACCGTAACAGCCCCTCACTTCGATGCGCTTTTGTATCCGCCTCTCTGTTATTTTTAGTAAGACAATGAATAAATCTCACTTGTAAATTCACCCTTTTATTTTCCATATATACTTATACTAGCGACACTGAGCGATTCGGGGAGCAAAACATATAAGCATTTTTTTGAATAAAAGCTCCACATCAGCTTGTAAATAATAATAATAATGAACGTTGATAGGTGAGTACCTATCGATCTACCCATAAAGAAAACACAGAACGAAAATGCGATCGTAACCTTCAAAGTGATTCACTACGTGAAACAAAACCAACCCAATTGCAACATATCTTTATTACGCATCGCTTTATGAGGCCAATTGAATTTATTTTCTCGCGCGATAGTTTGAATTTTACGATAACTCCTGAGATATTAATCTGATTTGTATGCTGTAAAGCAGTGATGTGTATGTAGGAATGTATTAATTTGATAAGAATTGAATATCGTATCCGTCTAAATAGATTTCCAATTACCACATTATATGTGACCAATGAGCATTAATGTGAACATTGAAATGGATATAGTGAGCTATCCTCGAAAGAAAATATATATTCTATCACAGATTTTTCTGTAGACGCATAAATGGAGATCAATATGTAGTATCAAATATCAATTGTAGCGCCTCGAATTTACACGGATAACATCATATTTCCACCAATTCAAACATAATAATCTATGAACATAAAACCTTCCTCTTGAATAATTTTGTTCATTGTTGAGAACCATAGGAAAATCCATTCGGTACTTTTTGAGTTCATCGCGTTCAGATAGACAGACAATCCTGGCAAGAGGATTGTATTTTATAATATGTAACGATATGAAAAATCTTGGCGAACTATTTACCGAAATATCAATCTTCACACTACTCTACAATTACAGATAACTAGGAATTTCCATTCCCGTGATAATGTAGTAGTAACGTACGCTAGCAAACCAGTCGTGAAATTGGTTTCTACGTCATCACTACAGTGCAAGTATTCATTCAGTGCACCAAAGTTTAGTCGGAATCGGAATTAGAATCTCTGCTAGACGGGTTTGAATGAGTGTAACGATCGTGACCACAGAGACCTGCACCGGGTTACCTTTTCAATGCCGAGTCGACGCGTCAATATGCACGAACACGTGAGAGAAATACTTACGTTCAACTACTTACTGAATAGACTACCTTGTAGGTATAATAGTTAATGTGGAACCGTTTGAGTTAGATCGGAATATTTCATTTTAGGGTAATTTTTAAACGTAGGTCGTTCCTATATTTTTAATTAAGGTCAATCACTTAATTCACATAACATTCAAAAAATTGAGGAAACCCACATAAAAAACAAATAATATACCTATATTATCCGCTGGAAGCCAAATTAACAGTAATATGTTTGATTAATACAAATATAAAAAATGATAAATGAAAATTTTCTATGTTTTTTATCACTTTCATTCGTAACTAAAGTTACTGCAGTTTCGTCCTATAAGGACATTTTCAACTTTTACATTAAACTTAAAGTTTAAAAATGTCTTTACAGGACGAAACTGCAGTAACTTCAGTTACGAATGAAAGTGGTAAAAAACATAGAAAATTTTCATTTCTCATTTTTCATGATGATCTCTTACCACGTAGTAACGGCTACATCCATCAATTTAAATGTTATTGTATTCGAAGTGTACTAT
>WOGR01010210.1:0-11012 GCA_015342045.1 Leptinotarsa lineolata
AGACACTACCTTGCACTGACGAGTGGCCAAACAGCCCGAAACCGGTCTGCAAGTGTGTTCCAATAATTAAAAATCGATTCCGGAAGTTGTATCGCCCACTGCATATGCAGGAATTACTTCTGTGAAGAATCCTGCACTGACACCTGTCGGATATAATCCAACGCCGTTCGTGGTATTAGCCAGGGGAGTAAATGTTTTTTGATAGGTGTCAGCTCATAAACCTACTGGGCCTGAACGAATTGTTACTTTAGATAATTTGGTTTACAATTATCAAAGGAAAGTGATAGTGGCCTTATACGTTTGTATAACTATCTCTTCTTTGTACTGATTGCAAGCTTTCATCCAAATATAAACTGTCTCTGATTAAAATCCAACAGTAATTTTTTGTCGCGTCAGGTATTGATGACACAGGTGTAATGATTCTTTGATTCGGGAGTTCTTTCAAGATTTTTTATTTAAGGAAAATTACTCACCCCTTTTCCGCTTGCCATTTTTCTTCTCGTTATAAGGAAGATCACCTGATTTGTGACCTTAAACACAGAAATGTTGATTATTTTCAAAATCTTGTGATGACTAAATAAAATTGGAAAAATAAATAGAAACAAATCTCAACCGAATATCAGTGGAAAAAAATAAGTAAAGATAATTCAAAGAAAAATAGAATATTTGATTAGTGATGTCTTCCACGTAGCTAGATTCACATAAAAAGTTAATACATATCCAAACTATGTAATTTTCTATACTAACAGGTAACATCATCAAGGAAACATTTATGAAAAAATTAAATGCAACATTTTACTCATCAGGAATTTCAGCTGGTAAGGTATCCAATATATTTTTCTTTCTTCTTCTTTCTTCTTCTTCTTTGTGTTTCATCAGTCTTCTCTTCTGATTCTTCTTTTCATGTAGTCAATGAAATAAGTGATATTAAAAAATCACAATATTCAGGTTTCTATATGAATTTAAAACAGTTACTTAAAAAAAATCAGGTTTCTATATCAATTTAAAACAGTTACTTAAAAAAAATCACAGCCATTTGGAACATACTAGAAACTTGGAATACTTGAAAAAAAAAGCATTTATAATGACATGACATTCAAATTAGTCTTTCTTCTTTCTCTTAGTTTTCTTCTCTTTTCTTGCCCGATTAACTGGTTCTGGCATAGTCATTTGTGGTTGATGTTGCTGCTGTTGTGGAGGAACTAAATTCATATCGAAAGTTGTAGTGCTATTGAGCGGCATTAATATGGGAGGAAAATATGGCAAACTGCCACAAGGAAAAAATGGATAGGGTACATTATTCATGTGGTAGTTGATCGTTGGATTGTTGTAAGTGTGATTGTTGTACTGTTCAGTAACAATTTTCGGGTGTTCTAAAAAAGGCAAAGAAGGCTTGGATGTAGTATGAGGAGGGGGCATTTCCTTCTTCTCAGCAGGTGTCTTGAAGATTCTTGGTTGTGGTTCTACCAACTTCTCTTGTATTTCAGCTATGCTTATAGCAGGTTTGGCGGGGTAGCTAATATCATCCTTTTCTGTACCTTCAGCCCTTGCCCTTTTCAGAATCTCTTCCACTAAATCTGGCCCAATCAATTCGTCCTCGTTGTCTTCTTCTTTGGAATTGGGCACTGGCAGCTTTCTTTTTTTTAGTGGTAGTCTAGTTTCTGGTTCTTCATCCAAAGAATTAATATCCAGTTTGGCCAAAATTTGCTTGTAATCTTCAGACTTATTTTGAGACTTCAATTCTCCTTTACAATCTTTTTTATCTTCAGGCAGTTGATATTCGCTAGCATCAGGTTTATTTTCAGTTTCAGGAGAACCTGGTGAACTGTTCCTGAAAGATTCAAAACAGTTTTCCTGGCTGAAAAAACTATCTGGTTGGATGCCATAATTATTACTCATTTGGGAACAATCATTAGGTTCACCACCTAAAAAATGGTTTTCGTTTGATGCAGGCGACAGGAAGGTATGGCCAGGAGAATCGGAACAAAGACTGAAGCAATTGATGGGACTAGGGGAAAATCTATTGAGATTCAAATTGTGTAAATCAGACGGTATCGTCAATGGCTTGGCCAGTTCTTCGCTCTTTATAGTTTTCTCGAAATCTTCAAGTTCTGGAACTGCTGCAGGTTGCTGATTCAATGAAGTATTTATGTTACAATCAAAGTCAAGAGCATTTTCATTTAAACTGTCAACTGTTTGTTGTTTATTTGAAGTTATATCATTACTTTTATCAAGAGTTATAGAATTTAGGCAAAAATCATCTACTGAATTATCACATTTAGCATCAAAGCTTTCTACAATACTGGAAATTAGGTTCAGATCTAAACTTGTGGAACTCCTATCTGGAGATTTGATAATACTAGCAACATAAAAATAGTTTGACTTGCTGGATTCTACTTCTTTAGTTTCTTGGGACAATTTCCTCTTCTTTCTTCTAGCAGGTTTTGAGGAGAAAGGATTAAGACTGGGACAGTTTTGACATTTTGAAATGGAAAAATTGGGTTCACAACTCAAATTTAAAATGCTTTCGTAGCGAGTTTTAGTAACATTGAGCTGGGTCAACTCAGTTGTAAGACTGCTACAACAAGCATTCGTACACTGTACAGGAGTACTATTGTAGTCACTATCAGAGAAATCATTAAAAGTTCTGGATGTTACCGTACCTTCTTGAGGAGTGTCGTCTTTCAATTGGGACTTATTGCGCCTCCACTGCTTCGACGCCGTAGGATTAGAACCCTCCAAATGGTTGAAATATACAACGTCATTTTCGTTCAGTTTGCTGGTAGATTTGTCATAGTCTATTCTGACATAAGACATGAAGCTGTTCTGAGATCGTGACTTTCGCAAACGCACTTTACGTGAAATTGTGCTCACATTCTTCCACTCATCGATTTCAGTCTTAGTCAGCCTCTCCACTATGACGCAAGGCACGCCCTGTAGGCAAGGATCACTTGGTTTCACATTGGAGTCCGCTAACGACTTCAAGTTCATCATGCGACGTGGAATTCGAGGCCTGGTATTCCTTTTAGGGACAATGTATCGATTGTTTTCCGGATCAATGGGATTTTTTAGGGAACTCTGGAGTTTCGATCTGGAAATTTCAAGAGGTGAATGGATAACAGGGATATCAATGACGTCTTCTGCGAAAGTGATCCGTTTCTTTTTAACTGCAGTACTTCTCAACGCGGGCGTATTATTGGGGCGCAAGTCGTCATTATCTAATTGGAATCTAACAGACTTTTTATTAACTGTGTGATCACAATTTTTCTTTCCAGAACTACTTGTCTCTACGCTTTCTACGTGCGGGATCTCGACTGTATTATTATTTGCTTTCAAGTTATTCATATAGCTTCGGAAATCATCTGGGTTTTCATAGGACGGAGATGTAATGCTAGAAACCGAAGGCTGGCTGGGATATCCGAGTAATGCTTCAGAAGATATCACTGTTTGTGATACTTCGTTATCATCAAACAAATCAAAGGTTTTATCAGGGTTCTCACAGTTGCTGAGACCATTTTCAAGCGGTCCGCTCCAAATATTATCTAGTTCATGAGATTTCATAATTTTATTCCAAGTCGAATGATTTGAGGCATTGTACTCAAATTTTCTTTTCTGATCTATTCTAACGGTCCCCGAGGGATCACTAGCGGGAATACGGACACTTTTGTTGGGTTCCGTAAATTTAGGTGGTTTTAACTGGCAATTTTCAATGATCTTCAACTCAGTTGCTTCATTCCTAGACAAACTAGTATGAACTTCACTATAATCAATGTTTCTCGTAATATTATCAACAGTATCTTCGTCTGTATTATCTTGGTTGTTCAAACCAATAACTACCTCACCACTGGTAGTCTCCAAATAATGGTGTTCTATCAAAATATCATCACTGCAATCTCCGTTTATGTCAGAATCTCCTTTTTGAGATTGTATGTCATCTTCTACAACATAATCTTGATCCTCGTTATCATAATAATTTTCATGGACACTCCCACACCCCGTTCTGTTCTCCTCAACATATCCCTTTCTTGTTGAACACTCTGAGAAATGATCGTGAGAGGTGCTCGAAATGTCAGGTGATGCTAGTGATGAGTAGGGATCATTGGAATTTTTGTGCTTCAAATTTGGTGAAACAGTACTGGAAGAAGGAGAATAATCACAGGAAATATCTGATGAGGTGCACAAAAGTTTCAGATTTGAATCTGTGGATGACGCCAACAAGAAACTATTGGAACTAGGTGCGCAAAATCCTACAGAGGATAGAGAATTCGAACTGGGGCCATTCAATTGTTTCGATTTGTTTTCCTCTGTGCAACAGCTTTCACTGACAGAGTTTTGAACACAAGAAACATCACCAGAGTTAGCTTCATTCGAATCACTTTCAATTTGTGAAGCTCCTTCAGTTTGTGTTTTGTACTGTTCTGGCGGTGAATGCGGCACAGCTTCTGTATCCCTTTCATCAACTACAGATTTCGGGCTGGAAGTATTCCTGTTGTTACAACTTTTTTCTGCTATTTCATTACTACTGATTGACTTATTAGAACTGGTCAGGAAGTCAGTGTCGGTCATTTGTTCACGCTTGGAACATGAGCTATTTGGCAGAAATTTTGCATATATATTAGGTGACTCCGTTGTATGAATATCGTTATCTTCGTCGGAAGGTGGAGTCTCCAGCACTGTGAACATTTTGAAAAAATCGTCTGGTTGAGAGAAATCAGTCTGTGTTTCAATGCGACTAACATTTTTTGGCAGAAAAGAGGATGATTTTTTATTTACATCATTTGCATCAGTGTCACTTTGGTGACTATCATTATTTTTTACAGTACACAAATTCTTTCTTATGAGCGACCTTCTCCTTTTTTTCAGCTTTTTGAAAATAAATCTCTTTTTTCTCATGGACTGTTTGATTCTTTTTTTTGTATGAAAGGACTTTGTAGAAGGAACTACAAAATCAGAGTTTGAAGATAAAATTACTGTAGGCAACTTATCGTTACTAGAAGGTTCTTCAAATTGTTGAACCACCTCATCTGGAGGTAGTACATCAGGAGATGAAACTCTCGAGATTGGTACAGGTGAAGTGTTATGAGATCTGGTATACGATTCTGTTGAAGATGTAGCATTTGATACAGTTAATCCTCTAGATGGAGAAGTTCTATTCTGCAATAAACTAATAGAGTCCAGAAACGATGAAGAATCTTCCACGTTTTTAGGCTGTAACAAAACCAACCGATTAAAATATTGTAATATATTGATTTGATACTTGTCGAGTTTACTGACGTTAATAAATAGTTATTGATAGTAGTGATAGTTTATGGTATAACATTCAACACACCAATGACAGTGGACAGAGAAGAAAATAATTGAGCAACACCAATATATGTATTTTCTTGCTAATGCTCTGTACTCTGTCTGATTGCGGACTATTTGATGGAAATCAAAGAAGGCTGTGCAATTTGGTTCTCTTTTTACAAATGTGATATAGCCCTAATAGAAAAATGTTCAATGGGAAGTTATTTGCACTTTTATTATCAAAATACGTTACTCGATTTAAACCCATTATCTTTAGTAAATCGCTTCATACTTGAATCATGCACAAAATTCTCGAAGGTGATACTGACTATTCCAGTTTACTATCAGAGGTGAATTTCGATATAAATGTTTATTCCACTAGGTGTCCTGCTTTATTTAGAATAAAATTTCATGTATTTTTGAATGGAATGTGTCAAGTGCTGGACCTATTACATAAACCTAATGTAAATTTTAGTCTCTGTAGTGATTTTAACTTTAACAGATATAAAAATATCAATTTAAATTTGGTATATTCTATGTTAACATCCTTCAATTTGAATCCAGTAGTGTTGGCCCACTCGAGTAACTCAAACTACTAGTACTATATTTGATCGAATATTTATAAATTTCTCTAGTGTCAGAATCAGTTAAGTATTCAACTACATTGTTGAAAGGTTTGTTTATTCTGAAAAATACCTACCTTATTCCTAAACCTGCATATAAAGAAGCTAAGAAAAAACACCATTTATTGATAAAAGAAAAAAGGAAACACTATTATCAAAGCAAGATATTCAATTCAACAAGTACAAGTCGCTCTTTATGGAAAGTTACATCTGAGAAATCAAATAAAAATAAAATTCGAAGAAATATTACATTGAAGATAGGTGATCATATAATGGGGAATGTTCCTCCTGACGAAAATCAAGTAGTTTTCATAAAAAAGCTCTAAAACGACGCATTTTGAACATATTATTTCAACCTTTTTCTTTAATAAATTATTTAAATACTCAAAAACATTCAACATTTAAAAGGATTCGTTTCTATTTCACCATTTGGCAACATCGGTTATAGCTAATAAAGGACAATGAATCTGTTACCTGTATGAGACAAACAAAGAATGATTTCAGAGGCGTGCTGTTCTGTTTACTTATGTTCCGAGACATTCTGTCACATATGACATTTTGTACACCTAACCTATCTTCCTCTATATAAATAAATAACAAAACAACTGTTGTTTATTGGCTTGTGGGGGTGGTATTGAACTATAATTTATATTTTGCCTTAATTGTTGATTTATAAAGATAATTTTCCTTCTTTAAAGTGGAATATCTAGGTACGTATAAATTATTTCATCTTGATATATGCATTCTAGGCGCTGTTGCCAATATGTGAGTTAGAAACAAATCTCTTCAAAAATCAAAACCCAACATTTGACATATCAATTTGAATACTTTTCGAAGTGAATTTGAAAAACTCATGAGTTAAACTCAACTTTATTTTGTTCAAACTTGCATTTCCTGTAATAACCCAAATTGCGGAACATTCCCTATTGAAGATCTGAATACAATCGTATCCGAATATAATTTTTTCAATCAACCTCCCATTGATTTGGTAAGCCAAATCTCTTTCAACACAAACTTCTGTTTCAAAAGTGACTTCTATCCCTTTACACTATTTCTGAAATTTTTTTCACAGAAAGTTAATCAATTTATTGAATATCAAACTTGAAAATAAAAAATCGTCAGGTCAACATGGCATTTCTATATTTATACTAAAAAGAGTTCTTCCTTTATTAATACAACCATTAACACATTTGACCAATATGCCGTTCTCATCATGAGTTTTCCTCAGCAATTAAAAACTGGAAAATTACTCAAATTGTCTTTCTTGATAGACTTCATTAATTTTTAAATCATAATTCAATTTCAACCCAAAAGCAATATGAATTTTGTCAACAAAAGTCTACTTATACAGCAATATTTTCATTATTACATCAAATATTCACACATATTGACGCAGTGATTGTCCAGCAGTACTGTGATTTGAGCCGGGATCAAATTGTGTCATTGTAAATGACGAAAATTGATAGTACTTTCAAATTTAACTCTGAACATAGAAACATAATAATGAGTGTACCACTGAGCTCTATATTAAGTCCTATTTTGTTCATTCTCTATGTAAATAGCATTGACTCTATAATCCAAGACAGTAGTTACACAGCCTATACTAATGATTTTTCATCAATTGTCTCTGCATTTGATACTACAATTCTAGAAAATAAATGTTCAAGAGCATTATATAAAGTATCCAGTTTTTAATGGGCATGACTTATTTTTCAACACAGATAAAACACAGGTTATTCGTATTCACAATCACCAGAAAAAAATTGAAAATCTCCAGTTTAATGTAAATAGCATATCTTTAAAAAGTGATGTTGGTAGTGTAATGTTTTCAGGTATTTATCTGAATGTCGTTTTGTGTTAGTCTTGAAACATGAAACAAACGAATTCGTTTGTTTCATGTCGTTTTGTGTTGGTCTTGTCTCGAAGTTGTTGCAGTGTTTTTTATTTTCTTTTTAATGTTCCGTATCTAATATGTCTGATGGTTTCAAAAATAGTAATATCAATACGGAGAAACTACTTTTCGAGCCCTGAGGAAGAATTTAATTAAATTCGAAACGTCGGCAAGAAGACAATTGTTTTTTCTAAGAAGAAATTGATTCTGTTACCCAACCAACCTTTTTTCAAAATAATTATTATTACTATTAAAACCAACTATAAATATAACAGTCCATTATCTCGTATCTTTCATAATTTCAATAATAATAGTATCGATCCTTTTTGCTGCTCATTAACCTCGTTTAAACATTCACTGTGCAATTCCACTGATCTTATGGAAATTCAATTTTCAATTATTTTGTCATTTTATTTTTTTTTCTCGTTAATTCTGTGATAAAACTTCAAAGTTCCAACTCGACTGAAGAATATTCACTATTGCTAATCATCTAAAGCTACTCAAACCTTTACAAAACTCTGTATCATTATCAGGACAACTCATTACAATCAGAAATGCTTCACCATCACATAATATCAACTCTGTTAATGAAGCTGTCCTAAAACTAAACTGTTAACAAAGTTTTAAAAACTCCTAGAGCACGAAATAATGAAAAATACCTTAGTACGCCACATCACCAGGTGTCTACCTTTTCTTGCTTATGCATATTTAATACTAATATCTGATTTGTCGATGCATGAATTATATACTTTACTTTAGCCTTTAGAAGTCTACAAGTTAGTACAAACAAAACATGGTACATGATGGTTTTACTTTTTCTTAGTTTCCTTATAACTTTCGTTTCACATTATAACTATTATTCCTAATAAAAAATACTTAGTTGAACAATCTCTTTATCAACACATACCTGTTCTTTTCTGTCCAAGAATATAATTTCTAGGATACCGTCATCCTCATCATCTAAAATTTCATGAACTAGCTTTGAATCACCTTGTTCACAGTCAACGGTACCAACACCAACTAAACGACAGTCATCATCTTCTTCCTTTACGGCAGTACTTTCCATGATATTACAACTATCCGATATTTTAGCCATGGACTCTATATAATTGTTGTAAGCATGTTCAAATTCTTCATCTTCATTTGTCACCTGAAAATTGGATATTTTCAAATGGAACAAAGTAGGTTAAAAACTTGGGGTAGTCTCTTATGAACAGTAACCGCCAAATCTCCAGGAGAGTTATGCGAGTAAAGAATTAACAAGGTCTTACCTTTCAGAGTTCGATTTATAGCATTTGAGCAAAATAATGTTTGAGCTTTCATATTTCATCATTTCCATGCGTTCCCAATGCTTTTATTCATGTAAATTCGAGTTTCAATTTCAAAGTATTTTATAAATTATAAATATCTACATCTATGGATGTAGATTTCACTTTCCTCTGAATATTATGATATACATGTAGTATGTACATTATGAGAAATGTCAGAATCACAAATTTTCACAATTTTTAATCAATTAAATTATTTTCAAAAAGTTTTTTGATCGTATCCTTTAATTCTTTCAACTCACATATTTCGTAATAGAATTGTATTTCCATATAATGTGGATTTTCTTATCCTATTGACAATCTTGAAACGAGTTGATTGATCCTGTCATTATGCTGAGTGTTATGGTAGTGAACTGTTCCTTTCTGTGAGATAACCATTTTAATTCACATGTATAATTGTAGTAAAAATATATAGACAAGGCAATGTCATTATGCCAAGATTGTCAAAGTTATTCGTGAAGCTGTTTTTGACATATTAGTCATACGGCGAATATAAGAGACTAGAAGTTATATAGTGAAAAAATATGATCATGAAACTGACTTTTATTTAAAGAAATTTGATTTTATATTTAATATGCAATAGTTAGGTATTTTTTCATAACTATGAGTAAATTTATAACTCAACAGTTGTGTTTGAATGGCAAGTGCTTACATACTTCAAAATTATCTCCGAATACCATAATTAATCACCGAACTCACAATTTGTTTAAAAAAATATAGTTTCTAACGAAAAACAAGGATAAAATCAAGGACTCAGAAAGTCGAAATGAGTGAAACCCACCCGAAATTTATGATGTGGCCAAAAATTGTCGAAATGAGTGAAACCCACCCGAAATTTATGATGTGGCCAAAAATTAATACTTTTGGAAAGTTTGTCACCTAATAACAAAATGAGAGTAATAATATTAATATTATTTCAAAATTTGCGATACATAGTGTATATGTGGTAAGTCGAAAATGATTAATTGAATAAAATGAAAAAACACGTTTTTCAGTACGCCACTAATGAGATAAAAAAAATTAAAAATGAAATTAAAATTAACACTGTCAGGCCCTTTTCGAACAGTTTCTCAGGGGCGCAGGGGTCAGGTGGGAGGAAGGGAAAAGGTGAAGCTTGCAGGTAGCTCTTAAAAACAATAACGGCACAGAAGCAACTCGACAGTGGCGGTACGTAAATACGTCGTAATCGTGTGTTTCTAGGTTTGCGGTTATATTATTACTGTTTTATTTCGGTTTAGTTCAGTTCGTAAAGTATAAGTTGTACTCAGTATACATTAAAAGACAAATAGAAGGTTGTTGGACGATATGAATAAGGAAAGCGAACGTTGTTGGAGAGACGTTGGTCCTAAAAAAAGAATGAGTTTGAGTATAAAACGCGTTAGTGCAAAAACAAGAATCGCTAGGCTATCCAAATAAAAGTAAGTAAAAATTTTTGATTTTAAAAGAAATACTTTTGTGAACCGAAACTAGAATTTTATTGGAGAATTGAAAATTTCATTTACGCCGTACATAAAGTAAAAATTTCACGCGTAGTTTATAAAGTTCAACTTTATGCACTAGGGCGTGAATTAAACTTTTTGTACTCACAAAATATCATTCATGTCTTCCATAAATATTAAATATGTGTCTTATTCTTTATAATTTCAGGTCCAAAGCAAACAATGTAACGAATGAGTTACCGTTAATTTTGGAAAATAAAAAGAAAAACGACCCAAATATAGAAAATATATCTGCAGAGCAATTGAAAAGCGACAACAGAGAGATATCATCATCAGATATGACTTCTGGTGAAGTTACAAAAACCCAAATAGATGATAAAACCAATGAATGTAAAAAAAGAAATTTAAAAGACACTGTTGAAAAAGAAATTATTTTGGTTTGGAG
>WOGR01010211.1:0-11012 GCA_015342045.1 Leptinotarsa lineolata
ACTTGCAGAGAAAGGGTCTGGCATAGAGGGCCTGGCATTTTCAAATATTTTGGTAATTCACATGTACAAACTACCTGCCTGATAAAGCTCCTCTCTGTTTCATCCGAATGAGCTTGCACAGTGAACCATAAGTCTTTCATCACTTCTTGGTGATCTATAATGGTGGAGATTCTTCCAATTAGTTTAGCCAGAATACAGTAGAAAATTTGAAAGGGTTCTATTGTAAGGAGTGATGATACAAAAAAATGTTGGAATCTTCTAAAGAAAGGAAGGAAGCAAACCATTTAAAAAAAATCAATTCTGGACAAAGATGTGTAGATAATGCAAAAAAGTAGTTTTCCGACTGAAAGAAAAAGCTTTTTCGAAACAGTTATTTTCATACGAACATGAAAGAAACATACTTTCGAAACAAATACTTTCATATTATTGCTGAATTATACGAAAAACACATTTCTCAATGATGTTTGTATTCCAAACATTCGTATAGAATCAAATTAGATATCATTCATAGGATTTCTACACGATATAATCAATGAAAGAAGTAGAATGGAACACTGTCATCTTCACTGCTGATTCGATTCTTTACGAATGTTTGGAATACAAACGGAAAAGAGAAATGTGTTTTTCGTGTAATCCATCATTCATAGAAGTATTTGTTCCGAAAGTATTTTTCTTTCGTGTAGATTATTCAATGTTTATATGAAAAAAGCTGTTTTGAAAGGGCTTTTTCTTCCAGTTTGTGAGTGAAAGTTACTACTTTGCATGATCTACACATTTTTGTATAGAGTTGATTTTTCTGAAATTGTTCGCTTCCTTCCTTTCTTTGGAAGATTCACACATTTTTTTGTATCAAGATGAAGTAGTATAAAACCAAAAACTTTCTTTCCCAGAGTAGAAAACTCATTTGAAACAGAGAACCTTAAAAACATTCCACATGTTTTGTCATTTTCGTGTATTTAAACCTCATTGAATTGGTGATCACGAGATACGCAGGAATCGTAATCATTTTCAGATGAGTAATAATCATTTGATTCGTAATTATAGTAATGGTAGATTTGATTATCACCTGTATGATAATCTCGAGTGTTATGATGGAGTCAAACAGTAAGTATATTTTACGAAAATATCATCACGGGTAAAAATGTGGTTTTTGAAGAAACAAAAAGTAATATGAGACTGTAAAGTCAATACGAATATTATCTTAGCTTGTTGAAGGTTGGTTCTCATTCGTCAAAATTTAAAGTTTCAACCTGAAGTAATCACAAAACATACAAATTTTTTTAAGCGTTCAAAAGACCCTTCATTACCACCTCAATTGGAATTGATCATAGCTACTATATAATTTACTTCATTCATGAAATTTTTTATGCTACAGAAGTTCGGCTGGTTTGAAATGCTCAGTTTTGAAAAAAAAATCTTGAATTAGAAGGAATATTTTTGTAATTTTTGGGCGTTGATAACATTTCTAGCGATACTTCGCGTATCATTCTTCACTTTGAACTCATTTTTCATAACTAAGCTCTTTGAACCGGTCAAAATTCTAGAGCATATCACAAATAAATTATTGAAGTGAAGTGGTGACGATTACTCAATATAAGAGTGTTGATTATAGGGTAATTTTCACATTTTTGTCTTCGGAAAACCAAGGTATCAATGTATTTTCATAAAAACTTGCTTGGTTTAATAACAAGACAGACTTCGAAACCCTTTCAAAAATGTTCCATCAGTTTCTTTGAAAAAATGCATTGTGTTTTGGTTACTTCAAGTTGAAATTTTCAAATTTTTTATGAAAGAGAACCAACCTCTCACAAGTTATTACTCCATTTGTATCAAGTACACATAAATCATCTTTTGAATTTTTCAATGAAATATTCACATTTATTCGCAAAAAGTCGTCTGAAAACGTGCTTCACTTGATTGAAAAATTGACTTCCACTTGTGAATAAGTCGGAAAAAATTACGAAATTAAAAGTTGCTTTGAATTAATTATTCTATTCATCACCCAAATTATTTTCTATGAAACATTTTCCACTCCCGAGGAGGTGCGGCATCCATTACACCCCAACCACCGGGTAGATGTAGGATCAACTTTGAAGGAGAGGATGAGTAGAACTCAAGTCTAAATTTTCATGAACATCGTTACTGTTTGACAAAATTATGATGGAAAATGGACTGTATTATATTCAATAACGACTATGCCAATTGGTGTATTTACTCACAAAATCCTTTTTTCAATAATTTTTTTTTGAAAATAGAATGATTATATGTTCATTACAAAATTACAATCAACGACAAATACTGGTAGGAGCCCTGAATTATTCTGTATGCTTTTTTCACACCACATGATTCATTTATAGTGTATCAAGAGTGGTATCAGCAGGAGGCAAGGAAATAATAGTTAGAGCTCCTGCTGACTATGCCAACTCAAGTTGCTGAAAATGAATTGGAATGGGTTTTTCCATTACCCAGCTATCGGTGACTCTCAAAAGTTAAAGCTTGTGAAAACTGAGTATTATCGAGATTCAACCTTCTGTTTTCAAACCAGCAATCTAATAGGTGTGACTCCTAGCACAGTATCTTTGCTAACTTGATACTGATGAGACTCTCTACTAACGGTATCTCACGCATCTTCAACAACTACATGATTCAAAACTTAGTTTCTTTCCCCGTTAGTTTTGATCTGTTTGGTAATTTTCAGCGTTCAGGAGAAGAGCTAGCTAGAGAAATAAGCAAAAAACATCATTTCCTTGTTTCACTGCCTAATTTCAGCAAGAGCCCAAGAGGAGTGTTGGGCACCTAGAAAACCAATAAGAAGTGAAGTGAAACAAGAAATTTGAGTACAACTCCTTGTTGAGAAAAATTAAAATAAAACTTCAATTGGTAAGGCGTTCCATAAACCGGCTTTGTATTTGGGATTTGACAATTTTGAATATCAAGAGCGTAACAATGAACTCTTGTTACCATTCTGGCAAGTACAAGACTCGGCAATAATTACTTCAAAAGAACGAAGGTGCGGATCCATCAACTGAAAAAACGTCACATCTGTATTTTCGGTGGGAAAATTTTGTTCTCACACAAACTGATAATATCACTATGGAGTTGCCTCCTGCATTACATTCAGGTTTGTGAAGGTTTATCAAAGGCTTTGTCATCAATTAAGCAAATAGTTTCAAAGGACAAAGCATACGTAAATCAGACAAGTATTCAGGTAAAATTGGTTCTCATCAGATGAAAGAGACATGATTATATGCAAACTCTTTCAATGAATCTGATCTTCCATTATTAGAGCGTTTCAAAGAATCAGTTGACCGTCACATTATCGGTTACTTGTAGTTGATATTTTCATTTCTGATTGTACCCTGATTGATTTCTTTTCTCATGTGAATTCTCGAATTTCATCATCATTACCGTACAAATATCATATATGTTATTGGAAATAGCTTCGTAATGACTCAAAAGTGGTTTCAGAGCCTCTTTCAGTTACAAATCCATGGAAGAATTTTGTGAAAAACATATTTTGATATCAAAAGTAGTACAGTCCTTGATTGAAGCCTCAAACACACTTTCATTATCTTTGTTGATCTGAATGTGCTTTACATATTGATGATATTCATTGTACTCACTGCATTCCATTCATGTTGAGTGAGTATTAATAAAAAATGATTTTTCAGTACATTACGGCTGAATATCCGATACCTATAGCTGTGTCGTTTAGGGTGAAAATCTGGAAAAATATGAAATGATGACTTTCAATTTCCATAGAATTTCCGGAACAGTATTCCACTTTTATGAAACTCATAATTTTTGTGAACATTTCATAGTAATAAATACTTTTATGGTCTACAGATATTTTTAATTCTAGACAGTTTTGTGATATTCTATATGGACTCAGATCTCCAACTCACGATTTTTAGATCGTGAATCGGGAACACTAATGGATAATTTTTTTGCTGGTATCTTTTTGGCAACACTGTTTTTGACAGATCACGCGTAAATCGTGTCTTGTGTCATTGTCAAACTTGTTAATTTTGATCTATAATTTAACCATGAATCGACGTACGAATGAACAACGCTTGTAAATTATTGAATTTCATTATCAAAATTCATTCTCGGTTGAGAAAGTGCATCGTGCACAATTTATGGGCAGTTTTGTCGGCCTACTGAGGGAGTTATTCGGAAGCTTGTGACTGAATTTTGAATTCAGTTTACATTATTGGACATTAAACCACCAACACGCATACGTAGAGTGAGGACCGAAGAAATTATTGCGGCTGTATCGGCCAGTGTTCGTGATGACCGTGAAATGTCGATTAGCCGCAGTTTTCAGCAATTGGGCCTTTGTTACTCCACTACGTGGAAAATTTTGCGAAAGGATTTGGGTGTAAAACCTAATAAGATATAGCTGGTGCAAGAATTGAAGCCACACGACCTCCCACAACGTCTAAGATTTGGTAAATGGGCGCTGGCAAAGTTAGAGAAAGGTCGACATTTTCATCAAAAAATTATTTTCAGCGACGAGGCTCATTTCTGGTTGAATGGATACGTTAACAAGCAGAATTGCCGAATCTGGAGTAAAGACCAGCCACAAGCATTGCAAGAGCTACCGATTCATTCCAAAAAAGTTACTGTTTGGTGTGGATTATGGGTCGGTGGCATCATAGGGCCGTACTTCTTCAAAGACGACATTGGCCGGAACGTTACTGAGAATGGCGAGCGCTACCGTGTGATGATTGAAGACGTTTTATTACCCAAACTAGAAGAATTAGACATGCCCGACATGTAGTTTCAACAAAACGGTGCCACATGCCACATGCCATACGGCACGCGAAACAATGGCCCAATTAAGAGCCGCCTTCGGTGAACAGTTTATCTCACGTTTGGAGCCTGTCAATTGGTCGATTAGATCGTGTGATTTATTGCCATTGGATTATTTCTTATGGAGTCATGTTAAGGCTCATGTCTACAGGGATAAACAAGCAACGACTGAAGCTCTGGAAGCCAATATTGAAGCATTTATATGTGAAATACCGGTCGATATGTTAGAAAGAGTGTGCCAAAATTAGATCTTGCGCATGGGCCATCTAAAACGGCGCCGTAGGTAACATTTGCATGAAATCATCCTCAAACATCAAATTAAATTGATCGTCCCATCGATTCCAATAAAGATTTCATTAATTTTTTCAAATTTCCTGTGTTTTTTTTGAAAATCAAATCCTATACCTCTTAAAAAATCATTCGTTATAACTGCGCTATCTACCACTGATATTATTTCATCTTTAAAAAATTTTCATCTTGAAGTATTTTTTTAAAAAATTTCAGATTTTTGAAAAGGGGTGCCCCACCATCGGACAAGTAGTGAAAAATAATTTATAATTAATTTAAGAAAAAGCTGGTATACTTATGAATCTCATTGGAATTTTATTCCAACATCAAACCGTTATTTTCATCACCTCGACACGTGTTTCGATCACCAAGTGATCATCTTCAAGAGGAAGATTAATCTTCCACACAAAAAATACTTCAAATACTGCTTCGATGATTTGAATCAGTTGATTCATCTGTACAAACGAGTGATTTTTTTTTACTTTTGGCTGCATTTTTTTCAGTACATGAAATAATTCATACCAAAATGATTTTTTTTATTGACAGGTTCCAAACTGGGTGCCCGACATGTTCAAGTGGCATTCATGCTTCTGATGCTTGGTTTAGGAATTGGAATGAGAGTACACCTTTCTGTAGCAATAGTAGCGATGACAGACAATACAACGAGCTCAAATCCTGATATTCCGGTAAGAAAAAATAAAGAGCATTCTAGTGACGTGGAGTTGTACAACTGTGAATTCAAATAAATGAGTAATTGATTAGAGAAAACTTTCATCACCACTTTTATTATCAAAAACAATACAAGGTGTGCACTTTTTAAGTTGAAAATGAAATACGAGACCTCGAAGTGGTAAAAAACATTAATCAAATTCACCGTTATAAAATTGGCCGAATACTTATAATTTTGTGACCTCTGAAGGCATTTGATGTCGATATCTTATCAAAAAGATATACTTGCATGAGTAAAGTTCATTTCTTCGTCCCACAGTACCTAATTCATATACAGTGTCACACATAAAGTTCGCAACATATGAAAGTTTTTTATATTGGATATAATGAAAATTTGACTCCGCAGTTAGTTTTTGCCTGAAAATGGATGGAACACACCTACTTTCCTTTTGTAATATGCTAGTCAAAACCTGTGAAATTTGACGCTATTTTAGAAAATCCTCAAAAAATCTGATTTTCTTTGTTAGTTTTGAAAAATGCTAAAGAAAAAAGTTACCTGGTTTCCTATTTCATACTCTTGCTCAAAATTTCGACTCTCTACAGTCACTTCGACTTTTTTCCATTTTTTTAAGTTTTTCGAATTTTTTGCTTTATCAATTCAAACGAAACATGATTCAAATTTCATAATTCTGATGAATACATGGCTTCAATGTCATATTTTTCCCAGAAAGTACCCGCATTGGCCTGTTACCAGAAAAAAAAATAAATATACCTCCAGAAATTCGTCTTTGTTGTTGCTGAGTTCATCTAGTTTTTCATTTCATTGTTAAACTGATTCGAATTTTCAATGTTCAGACTTTAATATGTCAGTAATCGAATAAACGTATTTCTCTTCAATCCTATTACACTCGTATGTTTTTCAACTCGTTTATATTAGCTTCACTTGTATATTTATTCGTTTGTTTGTAACCGACTCCTTTGGACTCGATTTTGACGAACTACAAACGAACAGATGTATTTCCAACTCTGTACACTTATCAATAATCGATGATTATATAATAATTTGATAAGTTTATTTCATTATCCTGATCAGCATCGCCAGAAAATAATTTCCTCACACAGCCTGTGGGTGAGAGCAAGTGAGACAACCACACAGTCAGTGCATGCGTATACATTTTATATCAAAACAAATGGGCTTGAAATAGCAAGCCAAACTAAAAAGTGGAAAATAAATAGTAGTTTGAAAACCTGGAAAACACGCTTTAATAACAACACGAATTTTAAAATAAAAAAAAATTCGAAACTAATTTAAGATTTTGTTCAACAATTTATGACTTGATTTTCAAATCAGTTTGAAATCTGTTCAAAATCTCAGGTGATGGTGTGGAATATTATGAATCAGTTGTATGAAGTTTTCGATAATATGACTTAAAGTGTTAGACGAAATTTGCGGTATCAGCTTGACGGAGTAGCTATCCACCAAACAGTAGAAGTGAAACAGTGTTTGAGTCAGATGTTTAGGGGCAAAGTGATAGGACGAGATTGGGAAGATTATTGGCCACCCAGATCACCGGACTCATCTCTGATGGACTTTTTTCTATGAGGTTATCTGAAACGAAAGTGTATAAGCACAAACCATTTGCAAACAAAGAACATTTAGAAAATATCATTCGGTAGTGTTGTGCTAATATGAAAACCATATTTATTAAAAATGCCACGAAGTCTGTGAAAAATGCCACAAATTTTGTGAATGAAACGACTATAATTTGTATATAACGGGAAGGACGGCATACTGAGTGATGTATTCGAGTTCTTTATAAGATTATTGAGAACAATAAATGAATGTTATGATGTTATGTTGTGAATTTGGTTATAGTTATTTCGGTTTGATGCTATTTACTCATCTAATAGTGAAAATAAAGCAAATAAGATTTATGAAATTAACTCAAGAAACGTTATTATTTGCAACAAAGACGAATTTCTGGAGGTGTATTCATTTCTTTTTCTGGTAATCGGACGATGCGGGTATTTTCTGGGCAAAATATGGCATTGAATTCTCATATTCATCAAAATTATGTTTTGTTCGAATCAAAGCGAAATATTTCAAAAATTGAACAAATTGGAAAAAAGTCGAAGTGACAGTAGAGAGTACAAATTTTGAGCAAGAGCATAAACTTGGAAACCGAGCAAATTTTTCGTTTGGCATTTTTCGAAATTTACAGAATATAACTGATTTTTTGGAGATTTTTGAAAACAATCTCAAATTTGACAGGATTAGAGTAGCACATGATAAAAGGAAAGAGACTGTTTTCCTTTCATTTTTCAAGCACAAACTTACTGCCAAGTCAAATTTTCATTGTATCCATTATTAAAAAAACTTCCATATGTCGAGAACTTTATGTGTGACACTGTATACATAATGAAATACTGATTTATCTAATATTGAAATTCTTTATGGTAACTCAGGCTGTAGTAATCCACTTACAAATTATCAATTTTATTCCTACAAATTCACTGTGATATTTCAAATATGTTTAATTGGGAAGTTAATGATATAGTCATTGTAGGTTACGATCCCATTGAATGAAAAGTTGAATTATTCATTTCACACAACTAACTTTTATGGTAACTTACCGATCTATCGTGGTTATTGCAGCCTTTCCCGAAAATGCTTTCTCTGACTAATAACTGCATAATGAGAATATCACCATCGACTCACAGAAATCGTAAAAAATTACTCGAGTCTAGAATATATATTCACATACTGAGCTACGAATCAGAAAAATATTTCACTAAACTGGTAGTAATCTTAGCTCGCATGAAGATTTTTCTATCATATAGGTGAATTGGGCGGAAATTTATCTGATTCAATCAATATATGTATCTTGGATATTTGTTAGAAAAAATGCATGTGTCCTGAAATTTTAGTTTTTCTTCAGTTGTTAGCATGAATTTATTTACTTATTCATTTATATTTATTATCCCTACAGTCCGTTTTAGACTAATTACATGGATAAATTATTGGCAAATGCACTACAATGATAGCTATTATATATAGATCTTGATTACTAAACTATTAATTACTGATACCAGATTTGTAGGGAGTCGTCCATAAGTGCACTGAGTGGATTCGTCAAATATATGTTCAGTTTGACAGTGTTGAATTCAATATTTGTTCTATAATTGTTTTACGAAAAACTGATGAAGTTAAGGTCCAATCTAAATCCATAAGTAGATTGAAATTGTTTGCTAATTTAAGCATGGCTAAAAGAGTTGCTCTCGATGATGTACATATTGCATTGGTGCGGATCGTATACGTCGATGAGGTACATTAAATGGAAGCATATCGAGGATTTCTGGGAAATTTGTTGAATTGTTTAACAATTCATACAGGAATATCATTGATGTTCAAGTTCGTATCTGATCTTAATTGATATGTCCTGACCGTATTATAATTAGGCCACACGTGGTACTTTTAAAATACAAATATCTCTACAGTTTTTTTTTGGAATTATTTCCAAATTATTTGTGAATATGTTTGATATTATCCGGACCAAATAATTGAGGCAAATTCTAGTTTAGGCCTGACCAGGGAATTATATAATAATTTGATGGTGTTAATATTGGCAAAATTCGATGTTTGTCTGATGAAATACGATTAGCGGATTCAACCATGTTATTAATATGAGTGGAAAAGTTGAATTGTGAATTATAAGTAACACCAAGATCCTTTATTTCAGTTTTTCTCTCTAGGATATCTCCCTTATTTCATATTCAAACAGAATTGGCTCTTTAATACGGGTGATTGAGGGTACAGAAGTTTTTTCAAATTGAAGTATAACTAATTTCTTAGACTCCAATCAATGGTTTCATCAATATCTCTCTGCAGACCTATACAGTCTCGAACAGTTTGAAAAGTTTTGAGTCATCTGCAAAAAGTAAGCACTCCGATTATTCAAGAGTTGAAGACAAATCGATAATAAAAAGTAAAAACAGAAAAGGTCCTAGGTTCGAGCCTTGTGGTACTTCAGAATCAGCCAGATATTTTCCTGAAGTATTTCCATTATGTTTGATCGTGAAGTATCGTATTTGAAGATAATTATTCATCAATTCAAGCAAATTTCGGGACAATCCATAGCCACTAAGCTTTTTTAGGAGTGAGCATGATGCACCTGATCAAATGCCTTTCGGAAGTCTGTGAAAACAATATCCAACTGTGATTTATTTGATACCGTGTCAAAAACCTTATAGTTTCGCTGGAGCACACATTACGGAAATTGCCCTATAATTTTACACATCCATTTTGTTTCCCGACTTGTGTATTGGTATTCTTATAGAAGTTTTCCAAGTAGTTGGGAATGAACCAATTTTGATGATCAAGTTGTGAATATAAATCAATGGGACTTTCAGCCATTCACTACAGAGTTTCAAAATATAAGGATTCATTACAAATTCCTATACCATTATGTGTATCTTCGAAATGCATGTTATATGTTGCAGATTCGGAGCAAAAGACTGATGAAAATAATTTTGCAAATACGTCGACACTTTTATCTTCGTCCAAAAATTCATTATTATAGACAAAACTTCCTTGATGATTTGTATTATTTGACTTTTTTTCATTTACAAAACTCCAAAATTAATTCACTTCGGTATAAATACTATCTTCGATTTTTTAAAAATAAATCCTCTATTCTTTTCTAATGAATTTTTTTAATTCGCAACCTAACTTTTTAAATTTATTTTCATAGTGAACTGATAACATTTTCAATTTCCTGTATCTCTCTTTTTCTCTTTTCAGATCTTTTATCTCTTTAGTAAACCAAATTGGATACGAATTGTTATTCTTACCGAAACTAATTTTAGGGACACACCTTGCCACCACGTCATTCCACAAACTATAAAATTTACCTAAGGCCACTTCAACATCGCTTCCATTAAGAACTATATGCCACTCGATATCTCTGAAAATGCGACTCAATTTAAGAAAATCGGCCTTTTTAAAGTTATACCTCGATTCATTTGGAATATTTGTAGATTCTTTCCTCCCTTCAGAAGAAACAGTGATATTTAGAGCGGGATGGTAATCATCCCCTTTCACGAACGGCAAACCTATTTTATTTATAGTGCAGCTGGTAGAATTATTTTCTGAAGTTAATACTAAATCTAGTGGTCTTGGTAGTGTAGAGGTTAGCACATCCGCCTTTCAAGCGGAAGACCGGGGTTTGATTCCCCGCCGG
>WOGR01010212.1:0-11012 GCA_015342045.1 Leptinotarsa lineolata
AAAAGGAGTTGAAAGAATTAGCAACCTCTACTGGACTCTCTAGTAGGTTATTTTCATTTGATAGCAATGATATATTTTGGTTTTTAATGTCCTTATTTTTTGAAAAATCATTTATTAGTTTCCAAGCAGTTTTTGTAGGATTATCAGATGTTTCAATTATATTTTGATAATGTTTCTTCCGGATTGCCTTTAACAGGTTTATACGATCGCTTTTTTGATCTTTATAATATTGACGTAGTTCAGGAAATTTCCTTGATAGCGCATGTAAGTTTTTAAGGTTAGTAGACGATTGTCTTACATCATATTCTGGAAGTTATTACGAGAGCTGAACTTCACTTTTGGAAAACAAGGTAGAAAGAGCATGCCGATAGAAAAATTAGAGATTTTAGAACGGAGAAGTAACTATTGAAGAGAAATAAAGAAATCAGAACACTGGGTAAATCTACTTTTTATTTGGATAAAACATTTGGATGAAGGTTTGGCAAGACCGGAACATCAACACCCTAAAGTATGTCTCTCAGTACAGCCACACTTTTCTACTTCTAGAAAATGGCTTCAAAGTCGAAGCCGAAATGTCGAACAATGCGAAACTCAGATGTTCAAATTTCTAACCGCGGAAACCTATTCTATTTGTATACTCATCTGGTGACGTTTCGAAGACTTTATCCATCTTCATCAAACCTACGATCAATTCGATATCATCAGTGTCAAATAATATTAATATCAAATTGGTTTACTCAAAAGACGAATTATAACTACAAATTATGTTTTGATTCAAATAGGTCAGATAAAGAAAATGGATAGTCTGCAAAACGTCACCAGATGATACATATTTGTTTTTATATGCAGAATTTTATAAATCCAAGCTACTGACAAATTAGATTATTTTTTGCCCTTTCTACATTTGTATTTATTTTTAAATTTAATATTCTGATTATTTTATAGATCTGTAGAAGGTAACAATCTGAAATAAAAAACTATTTCAAAAATAAATCGTCCTTCAAAATTTGTTTTCACGATATTTCAATTTCTTTGCATCATACAGAATATATCATTGGAAAATTTTTATTAATACCCCCAGTCCGACGCCTATTAATACTATCTTTAACGCAATATGACAAAAAGTGTTGGCCGCCTCTTTTGATGTCGTTTGTCGCAATTAACTATTTTAATGGCTCGTTAGCGGCGTCCTCAACGGGCATAGCGGATAGAAATATCTCAGTGACTTTGTGGATGCATTGCAGACGACTATGTTGCTTTCCTTAATGTACCGGCATGTTTGCATTCTAAATTCTTTCACTCTCACACAATACCAAATGTACTATAGTTAATTTGTGGAATTCCATGTATAGAGGACGAAAATTCGGAAACAAATAACTACTTACCTTTCTGAGGAATATGAAACCCATTTTGACGACATAATGTCGATACATACTCTCATATATTCTTTGAAAGACATTTTTTTTGTGGAGGAGTCATTGTTTATTCGAATGTACAAATCTGACAAATGAACAAAGCTAAATTGATAAAGAATCTGCTGGAGTGAATGAAGAACAAACTAAAAAGTTACTGAAAAACCACTGAAGAGTCCAATTATTCATAAAGTCTCCCTATAAATTGAATATTCAATGGAAAATTGAAGAGAACTAATTCCGGGTTAATAAACCGTGGTACCACGAATTAAATGCTCACTAGGTAAGTGTTTCTTAGTTCATCACGCCTATGATCTATTTTGTGTATTATTCAGTTTTTTTTTTACTATTATGGTGCATTCAGTATCAAGATAATATGTGTCGTTACAATGGCTATGTCTATATAAAAGTATAATTCACTTCATATTCTTCACTTTTCCTTGTTTCTGAAATATTGAAATCATGATTTATATACAGTGTCACAAATAAAGTTCGCTACATATGGAAGTTTATTTATTAATAGATATGATGAAAATTTGACTTCGGAGTTAGGATGTGCTTGAAAAATGAGTGAATCTCTTTCTTTTTGTCAAGTGCTACTCTAAACCTGTCAAATTTGAAATATTTTCGAAAATCCTCAAAAAATCTTTTTTGCAGATTTGTTTTTTTGTAGATTTCGAAAAATGTCAAAAGAAAAAGTTGCTCGGTTTTCAATTTTATACCCTTGTTCAAAGTTTGAACTCTCTACTGTGACTTCGACTTTTTTCCAAATTTTTTAATTTTTCGAATCTTTCGCTCTATCGATTCGAACGAAAAATGATCAAAATTTCATAATTTTGATGAAAACGAGACCTATTATCAGACATTCATTTAGTTTTTTTCATTTCATTTATAAACTGATTCGTATTTCTCTTCAGTCTTATTACACTGTTTTTTTATAGATTTTTATCTAGTTTGATTATTTTTTTGACCAATAATTCAGTTACAATCTAATCCGAAATATCGTACTTTTCTGTAAACTAAACATTAACCTACAGTTTCATAACTATTCAAAATACTTTCGTTCTAGCGTATTTTACTGAACATGATATGAAATTTCGTGATTTTAAACATTAATAGACTAATGCAATGTGTCTGTACTGATAAAATTAAAATAAAATTTTTTCTTGGTAGTTACTTTTGGTTAATGTCAAATTATTGCGTTTAATGAATCGTGTTGTTTTGTGTACATATTTTCGTACATTTATAATTCACAAATCAGTTTTATGTACAATGTTATCCACACAAGACAAAGTGGAAATCATTCTTTCATGAGGTGAGAATGTGCCATATCGAGGTGTTGCTTGTATTTTCAATCACCGGCATCCAGGAAGAAATATTCACTTCAGTACCGTGGAAAGGACATTGAAAATATTCGAAGAAACTGGCTCTGTGAACAATCGTTTCAAGAAACCACATAATCCAATAAAGTATAATGAAGAATAAAAACTCATTGTTTTAGCATTGTTGAAAACGGAAAAACTAATATTAGGAGTATTAGTGAAGATACAGGGGTGGGCAGAGAAACTGTGAGAGGAATTTTGTACAAAAGTAGATTTCATTCCATAGGTCAAAATTCATACACACTCTCAATGAAAGAGATTTCGATATTCGAGTAGGATTTTCATTTTGGTTTCACGGTGAGAGAGAAAATGACATCGCATTTCCCGAATCTAATTGATAAGGAAATTTTGCACTATGCAAGGGTATAAAATTGAAAACTGAGCAACTTTTTTGGCATTTTTCGAAATCTACAAAAAACATTGGCTTTTTGAGGTTTTTCGAAAATAATGTCAAATTTGACAGGTTCAGAGTAGCACATGACAAAAGGAAAGAGACTGTTCTCTACCAATTTTTTGAGCACAAATCAACTGCGAAGTCAAATTTTCATTATATCTTTCAATAAAAAAAAAAAAAATTCTGTATGTCGCGAACTTTATGTGTGACACGGTATATTGTTACAAAACTGGTCTCGCTTGATTCGGTAATACTTGCTAGATCTTTCAGGAAATTCGAAAACCTAAATTTGAACTGATATCATGAAAAAAGGAAAGTTTGTTTTATGATGGATAAATCCAAAAGGTATTTGACCGATTTTTAAAAATTATTTCAATATAGAAGGCTACGTTACCAGTGAACAACATCAGCATTCTAATTTCAAAAAAATTAAAGATCCCTACGAAACTTGCAATAATCCAACCGCTAGATACTAACAAGAAAACAATTATTATGATATTTGGTTGTGCTTGTGAACATTCCTCTTCTCGAAAGAATTTAATACAATAGAAGGTGAACATAAAAGAGACAGCCAATTGTCAATACTAGTAGAGTTGTTGACCCGAAATATTTTGAAGAATTAGATGCGAGATTTTTTAATTGTGAGTAGTTTCTGGCAGTTGTCAGTTCTGTTAAGGAGCTTTGAGTATCCAATACCCATTCAACCAATATATCTACTCTCCATAAATAACTACTTTGTACGCTCATTGTGAAAGAGGATATTTTCAAATAATTATCTGGCCGATACTGTGAATCTCAGTGACAATTCATTCCACTAAAAACTGTCATTTGTCGAATTCAACATAGACCGCTAAATTTTCAATTATTTTTTTCTAGTTTGGATCGCGAGCAACCATTCTCATTCCAGTTGGGCGTAGGGCAGGTGATAAAAGGCTGGGATCAAGGCCTGACTGACATGTGTGTAGGCGAAAAGAGAAAACTAACTATTCCGCCAAATTTGGGATACGGAGACGCCGGTGCGGGAAATGTTATTCCTGGCAAAGCCACGCTGATGTTCGAAGTTGAACTGATCAACATTGGAGAGGCTCAACAAACTACCACGAATGTGTTCAAAGAAATCGATGCGAATAAAGACAACCAGCTGAGTCGCGAAGAAGTGAGTTGAATAGTTATTTTTTTACAAATTCTAAATTTATAGCAAGTTCATTTTTTTTGCAGCATGTACCGATTATTTGATAGAGAGCATTCTGTGTCTGTATCACGCTAATATACCTAAAATGTGTACATATCCTTCAAAACTGATTGGAAACTTCTTATTCTTACTGGGTATTTGATGTTTGACAATTGAATAGATAATATCTTCTCACACATGAGAATCCGGATCAGGATCCTCACGTGTGCAAAAGCAAAGAAAAACAGGCCTCTAAACATGACAACATCGACAATTTCAGTGATGAGAGGATCAATAATAGTTTCCAGCATATTCAACTACAGTTCCCCTGTTAAATTTTGATCAATAAATAGAGGTCCTACAATATGGTTTCCGAATATTCCTGCCAAAACGTTAATTTTTCTGGATATTGGGTATGTGTTTCCCGCATTGGTGTCACTCCAATAACGGCAATTTTGTCTATGAACATTCGTCACTAAAACAAATATTGTGGAGATGGGTAGAATGCCTTGCACTGGTTTCCGTCATTATTTCGCAGAATTCTGTTCTTCGATCAGGATCATCTTCAGTTAATTGGTGTACCATTTTAATTTTGTATGGATGATACCTATTCCTCTTCAAAAGTCTCCACACAGTAGAAGGAGATACCTCACAAGCATACATAAGTAGACTGTTCAGGATTTACTAACATCTCACCAATTATTTGCACTTACTGTTCTTCCGGAATGGACGGATGACCTGGGAGCTTTTTGTTATGTACACTACCGGTAGTTGTGAATTTGAATACAAGTTCCATCAAATATTTTCTACAGATAGGACGATTCGGAAAACGTTCATTGAAAATACTTTCGGTCTCGTGAAAGTTACGCGTCGCACCGTAAATAAAAATCGCTTCAATTTTTTCTTGCAATGGACGAGAATTGACCAGTTTAGAGATTGTCGACGTGGTACCTCCCTACTAGTAAAACCGAAAACTAAATGAGAATTTTCTGACTGAACAATGATGTTCATTGTCGTACTGACATTTTTTGTCGTTTTTATAAACAAAAAATAACTTAACAAGCCTTATTGGGTTGTTGGATTGCCATATGGCAGATAAAAAGGAATTATTCTAGAAATATCGATTTTAATGTGTTTCTTCAGGGTTTTAGGGTTATGAATTATTTGTCAGGAGCTTCAAAATAATGTGTCACAAGACCCCCCTTTCAATATGGCACCGAGTCGCCATCTTGAAAGTTTCATCTGCCAATTTCACTTCGAAATTAAGTATTCATGCATTAATTTCATTATTCCAAATTTAAATTTTTTGAGTTGACCCGTTCAAGAAATAAAAGGGGGGACATTCAAGGAAGGCACTGTATAGTGGAATATCATACCATCGAATATATTATATAGAATCTTCTAAAAATGGCCCAGTTGAAGTTTATTTAAATAAGACACGGTTGTGCCTCAAAACACTTTTTCAGCCTATTCAGCAACTTTACACCTAACATTTCATGGCAGATTGCAACAGACGGGATTGTAACCTAATATCTATGAAATTCGTTTATTTGGGAATTATTAATATTAATATTGATGTTTGATGAAAAACGTTACCAAACCGATATTCGTTCAGCATTATGATTATAATGATTGTATATGTAGTAACAATTTGAAATAGAACAACTATTGTGAACCACAGAAAATGTAAAATGAATTCCATTGATTACATGTCAATGTGTACATTCAAGGGCATATATTATTCCAGTGAAATTTTACAATAAATGTATTCAATTTCAGATTGTGTATAATAATTAAAATACTGACCTATTTCAAATAATGGGTAGCTGCACCCACGTTAAAAGCAATGAGCAAATTCATTTATATCTACCGATATATTTTATTTCAGCCTCCACAACTCAGAAGTGTACAAGAACACTATAAAATACATTGTTGTGGGATGTTTACAACTAAGTGAATATGGTACCGTTCCAGAAATATTTATTTATTTTTAGATACTCTGTAAGTATTGTGCACAGCGGACAATGAGATTTTGTTTTTATATGTACCCTACTTTCTCGGTTGAAGAAGTAATACAGAAAATAGTCGAATAGATGATGACTACTCAATTCACGCATAAATATTTTAAATATGTATGAAATGATGTAAATATTACGGAATCTAAATTCTGGTTCTGAACTACATGATTCCTTCACTAGCATTGCGGGTGTTTCATAAATTTCAAATTGAATGCCATCATAACCATCTCGTCGCAAGTACGAGTATATCTCCGTATTTCTTTAGAGTTGTTTAAACATTTTCTTGAAGTTGAAGAGTTTTGAGTTCATCTTCAAGAAAATTATGACTGAAGGATTTTTCCTTTCTGTGCAATTCAATGTTCAAGATTAGTGTTTGTTTCGGAAGGATTGTATACTATACTATTACGATAGTCTAAATTTGAAATAGTAGAGGTCACAAATTAATAAATTACTATTAAAAATTCACGTAAGGAAAAATTAAAAGATACCAAATTATTTTTTCCGGTCTTGAAGAATAATCGGAATATAATTAAAATGTGACATACATAGTCTATAGGGTTGGTTATTCACCTCACGAGCCAAAACTACAGAGAGTGGTTCCATATCATCGACTGATTGAACAAGTTCGGAAAGTCTGTACATCAAGAACATTATGGTGAACCCTCTCAATACTGCGTTTAGTTCTTGTGGAAAGAGCTGCCCATAAAGGTATCTGTGAAAAAAAGAGAGTTCTCCAACTCTCTTGAATTACTTTCAACTTGACAGAGTCGCTATCAATAAAGAGTAACGGATGAGACGAACTGTTACTTTTTTTTAAGGAGAAAACATAAGCACTACAGGATAAACCTTGAGGCGCTCTAAGAGCGGTGCCTGTGCGAAAATGAAGATTCATATTGGATTTGAATCGCTGAAGAATAAATCTATTTGGAAAAACGTTCTCAGGAAGTTTATTCCACGTGAACGCAGTTCTCCAAATAAAAGAGTTTTCAAACAGTGAAGTTCAAGGTGTACTGAGTTGAACCTCGAACCGATGAGCAGCCACAGTATGTCGTGTGTTTATAATATGAACCGCTCTTGGTAGAATCAAATGTACCAAGTACCTTGAACACTTCCCGTGAAAGTATCTATCGAAGAGATACAAATCTCCAAACTTTCTTCGATATTCCAGACTATCAAGGTTGTATGTGATCTTTGCGTCTCCAATCAGGCGGATGGCTCTTTTCTGAATGGAATCCAGCAGCTTCAGGGTATGTTTAGGGGCGGACCCTCATACATGAGAATACTCCAAAGACGATCTGATCTGAGCTTTATAAAACATCAAAAGTTGCTGAGGTGTGTACAGTTTTCTGGTTCGGAATAGTGTTCCAAGCTTTTGAAACGCAGCTTTTGCAATTCCAGCAACATGATTGTGCCAAGACATACTGGTGTTCCTTTTAACCCCCAAAAAACTTATCGAAGCAGAAAGCGGAATTGTCTGTCCTGACATTATTATATGCAGTTCAGAGACATTCATCTTTTTGGAGAAAGCCGATGCCTGGGTTTTCGTGGCATTGAATTGAACCTGGTTACTTTCACCCTAATTCGAAATTATTTCTAGATCCTCATTAAAATATGCAACCTCCTGCTGCTGGTGAAGATGTGCATCCGCAACCGATGTCCTGGTATTCAAATGGAATGACTAGACAAGTGTTTTGTCGTCAGCAAAGCAATATATTGGTTTCATCGTTTTTTCCCATAAGTCGTTGATATACAATAAAAAGAGGGTTGAAGACAATATGGATCCCTGGGGAACAGCAGCGTTGACGGTTAAAGTATTTGAGAGATATTCATCGACGGCCACTTGCAGGCGATGTTCTTTCAGGAAACTGGAGAGCCATACACAAAAATTATCAGATAAGCCATAGCACCGAAGTTTGGCCAGCAAACCCTCATGCCACACACAGTCAAAGACCTCAGAAATATCAAGCGCAACAGCTCTCGATGATTCCCGATTGCATTATTCCAAATATGGATGACTAACGATAGAAGATCGCCTGTTGATCTTTGTTTCCGAAAGCCATATTGATGGTCACTCAAGATGTTGAAGCCTCCCAAATATTTAAGGATATGATGGTTTACGGCTTTCTCCATGATTTTCAATAGCACTGATAACAAAGCGACTGTCTTCAGTTATTAAGAAGATTCTTCTTGCCATTTTTGGGAATAGGCTAAACGCGAGTAATCTTCCAATATGAAGGAAAAACACCTTTCTTATAAGACAGGTTGAAAAGTCTGCAAAATACTGGTGCGAGTTAATTTGCGCACTTCTTAAGTACGATGACAGGCACTTCATCAGGACCAGACGCCTTGTTGATATTGAGCTGTTTCAGAATTCGCCTAACCAGAAATTGTCGAAAAGTTATTACTGGCATTATGAATTCTAGTGTGGGAATAGTGGTTGGTGCCTTTCCCAGAAAGTCGACTTTGGAGTGAGACGCAAATTGTTCAGCTAGTAGATTTACTTTTTCTATGGCTGTTGTTGCAATTGAACCATCCTTTTCTGTTAGTGGTGAAATTGTGGATTTTGTGAAGTTTTGATTAACAGAGCTTTAGCTACCGACCAGAAGGATATAGACCCGTTGGGTCTATATCCTTCGAGCATTGACAAACCTTGCCAAACTAGTGATGTTTCAAAAATGTGGTCCAATAAGGTTTTTTATTTTTACATATGACTCTTTTCGATTGGCACCCTGTATAGATAAATAGCCCCAAAACCGTGCTCCGCAACTTCGTTCAGTAAAAACGATTCAAAATAAACTGTTTTTAAACAAAAAATCTCGACCTTTCTTTTGTCTTCAACCTTTGTGTAGAGACTATATCAACCATGTATAACCGTGCCAAACGTCGATATTTCGGACGGATGCGCAATTGTCGGCTACGCCGCCGTGATGTTTTGATACACAATTTGCATCACATTGCAACCGACATTCGATGTCCGTGATTCAGTTGGGGTCAATCAATAATAAACAAAGTCGACATAGCGAAGGTGTTAGTACAGTTCTATAACTGGAATAGTCAATTAGATACAGGTTCGACTGAAGTGTAGCTGTTGTCAATTCATCAACGAAAATCAATTATTCGACTGAGATGACTTCCCAAGTGCGGCAGAATTTCGAAAAAGATTGCGAGAATGCAATTAACGATCAAATTAATATTGAGCTCAATGCCAGCTACGTCTACATGGCCATGGTAAATATAATTTTTGTTTACTTGCAGTGTTCTTTGTTGAAATATAACACATTAATTTTTGAAGGAGGAACATCTCAAACTGACAGAGGTATATAAGTATTTTGATGAATTATATTTTTCGTTTGGAATTTGAACATTTCTTTCTTTCAATAATTATTTCCATGGATCAAAGAGAAAGTCGCAACGAATATAATATGTTTCACTCTCACAATGATCATTTTTACAATTATGTAGACTTTGCTTTTGTTTTTTGATTTTTTATGTACCTAGATCTCGAATTTATTACACTTTCGATTCAATATTCAAAAGACATGATGATACATCACTGATATTTAGTTATACATGAAAGGGATAGTTCATATTCAAATTGGAAAACTAATTTTTAGGAGAGATACTTTACAATTATATAAATGCAAGGTCTGTTAAAAAAATTAGGTGCCTTTCATTTTTCTCAAAAAATATCCATTTATTCATTAATTTCTATTTTGCCCCCTTCAAAGTAGTCCTCCACAGATATAGACATGTGCCGGCGTTTTTTCTAATCTTCGAAGCAGTTTTGATATGTCTTGAGTTATCCCACCGATTCGGGTGTTATCTATTCAATCGTCACAAAACGTCGTTCTTTCATGGGACTCTTCAATCTTGGGAACAGGAAAAACTCGAGGGGCAAGCGTCGTCATTCACATCTTCTCGACCTTCTGTGAAAAGCTTGTACCAGTTGTAAACATTTTTCTGACTCAGGGTACAATCATCGTATGCCACAGTCAACATCACAAGTATTTTTGAGCACTAAATACCATTTTTTTATCCAAAATTTGATGCAAATTATTTGATCCATTATTTTTTTCTATTAATTAAAAAACAAGTATTTCAGATAATAGAACAAAACAGTTTTTTACTGAAGATACATTTATTTCCTCAGCGTCAAAGGTAATTTAGTCCACTCTTTTAAAAGGTACCTACTAGCAACATTTTCCAAGTTGTGAATTTGTGATTCCAATTCATCTATTATTCATCTATACCGGGTGATTCTCTAAGGTGGCTCACCCCTATAACTTTTTTATTATTGGACATTCTATTGATTGAGAATGACATTCTGAATCCAACAATACTTCACTCGTCAATATTTGACAAATAATTTAATTTTTATTCCAATTTTTATTTTTTGATCTAGAATGCCATGGATCATATAAATCGCTTCATTCTTGATCAAGTAACATGAGAAAACTACGACTGTGAGGCTTATGACTCCACAGTCGTTTGAAGAATCATTTCACAGTCGCAAATATGAATCTTTCCAGTTAACTTGATTTTTCAAATGGAAAGGGGGTGGCTCGTCGGCTTTTTGTGAAAGATCATTTTCTTACGAATAATTTGATGCCACACACTTTCACTTTATTTTCTCTA
>WOGR01010213.1:0-11012 GCA_015342045.1 Leptinotarsa lineolata
TGTAAATCTACCAACTGCCTATCATAAACGAATGCGTATACAAAATTTCGTGTCCCTGCTATTTACCGCTGAGGAGATCTTTCATACAGAGCCGATCCTAGCAGCAGCATCAGGTCACGTTCATGCTCAACATGCATTGTCATCGGTTTTGGACTAACATGCAGAATTTCAGCTCAATCGGAGACCGGCAAGTGGGTCAAATGAAACTTGCAAGATTTGGTAAAACATACATACGAGTCAAGTTAAATGAAAGCTTTTAAGATAGATTTGATTCCGTTCATTCCATTCATTTTGATTATATGAATGTGTTGTCATAAAATTAAAATAAATAACATTCATTTCCATCAGGTCAAAGACACGTGAATTTTCTACAATGAATTCAGATAAACGAAGTAAGACAAAAACCATTTTATCGAACAAGAATGCATACCGGATGTAAGCTCAAGTTACTGTGTTGATGAATTAATTAATTGAAAATTATCATGACAGCAAAAGTAGCTCGTTGAACTTCTGGATTTTCATATTTCTGTAAAACGCTGATACTTCTACGCATTTTGCGTGGAGTGAAAAAATATAGAAATTGTCACTTCAGTCTTCGCAGTTATTTTTCTTAACGGCATCGACACACGCTCATCAACAGGATTTCATCAGAATCTAGTGAGGTCACACAAAACACGTGACAGACTCAAAAATTCCGTAATGCCGTCAAGTTAATCTTATCGTGAAAACTTTCGAATGATTCGCGCAAATTACTCAGTGTAAAAGTCAAAGTTCATCTATATTAAATACTAAAAACTATAAACGTATCGATTTCGAACTCATTATCACAATAATACAGTTTTCAAAACGCTTCATGAAGCTATTGTATAGCGAAACACGTGTCGAGGTTTTTGTGAAATCCTTTTTAGTGAAAACCATACAATAAACTGTATTATTGTATGATTCAATGTTCAATTGTATGTTCAAATATGGATTTTCATCAAGTATCGGCCAGTTCTATTCAATTGTATCGATTTTCATAAGAATTTGACAGATATTCTAAAATATGCACTGTAAAAAAGTATTCAATTCGATTGTATTTATGGCTCAGTATTTTACATATTGTGGCTACCACATGAGAGGTAGATATATGCTATCACGGACTTTTATTTGGACCTATTGTAAAAAGAAATCTTAAAGTACATTATCTTCATGTAACTCATACGGTATAAGCAGCGCACGCCTAGATAGCTCTTAGTGGGTCTTTTGTTTCTCTTTTTCTCTTCACTATCTACTAGTGATCACTCTATAAAATAAAACACTCTCACTCATTTCCCAAGTCCATTCTCGCTTGCTATTTTGAAACGAATGAATATCTTGAATCACACCCAACACAGGGAACTGAGTCAGCGTTATACAATCTCATAACGTTCATAGACGTTATGAGATTGTATAACGTGATTGGTATTCTCACCAGGTTTCAGTACACTACATTGAGCAAGAATTTTTGCGACTTAATTGATACTTATCGTTATAGTATGACCAAAATCAAACAGAACTTTTGAAAATTGTAGCCTATATGTTATTCTGATGTATGAGCTGTATTTATGTAAAGTTTCATTCAAATCCCTTCAGTCGTTTAGGCGTGAAAGAGCCATGAACATTCATGGATCTAACTTCACAAACTCTCACATTTATATCGCTATGGAACGATAATATGAATAATATAGTATCTTATTTATAATTCGAAGAAATCAAGCAATACACCGTATAAACAAGAAAATGGGGAACATTCTGAGAATCCACTTCCATGAATTTGAACGCTCCACATTTTTCGAATAATATTGTCACTGTAGTTAGGCCAAAGATCTATTAATTTTCGATACTGAAATTGATCACGCAAAGTAAGTCAATTGGATGAATAAGAATGTATTCAGGTTATTGAGGTCCAGTTACGGTGTTGATGTACTACTTATAGTCAATTAATTATTTCAAAATTATTATATCAGCAGAATTATTTTCCTGAACTTTTGGGTTTTCTTACTCTGCGAAACACTATGATAGAGGTGTTGCCATACCGATACGTTCTAACGTTTTGTGGAAATAAAAAACACAGTCTCAGCAATCGAACATTGATGATTTCTCTCAGTTTCGAAACAAGCACAATAGTTTATTAGCAAGTACTCAAACTCTCAAAAAAATTTGGGAAAAAAATATTGCAAAAAAATATATCCGTAAATGCTTACCGAAAAACAGCTACTTCCTTGGATATTTAATTCTATTCTATAGACATTCATGCAAGATACTCCACAGAGGTTAGTCTTGCAGACTATTCGCGTTCATCTAGCAGTGAGACCATGCTGAAAATAATCGAGTACATCATCTATAGACCGGTTTTGAGGAATCACCTCTCAAAAGTATAGAAAAGATCCAAACTTAACAGCAGTGTGTTCGGGGCTCGATTAAATCCAATTCAAAAATGCCATTATTATAAACCTATAGAATTCCTTCAGAATTTTGTGTGGTCATAGAAAAAAACGACAAATATTTTCAAAGTGAAATACAATCCAATTTTATTTATTCAAATGAATTTTCAACGAATCTATTGCCATTTCTCATCAACATCTCTCACGCAAATCCTCAAGACTGCATTTTTTCAGCATCAGACCAAATGGTGGAAATGATCTTTATGTCATATGATAATTTTCTCATCTAGGCATTTGGTAAGCTTCACGACTCCATCCATAGAAATTTGCTGAAATAGAGAAAAACCCAACTCGAATAGTTTGGAATTGATGATAAAATTCAGTTATTGAATTGCAAGGGGTATAGTTTAAGGGTAGATTGATTTTTGGGAAAGAAAGGCTTTGTGTATAGATGAAAGACTAGAAAGCCAAAATCTTTTTACTCAGGCATAATTCCGAATTGACGTTGGACAAAATCACATAGAAGAGAAGAAATAAAACATTTTCAATTAATATAAAGGAACAATTTGTTCAGGTCGGTCTCAAACACCGTACATTGTAGGTTAATGGACTGACACTTATCTGAAAACAACTACTCCCCTGGCTAATACCACGAAGGGCGTTAGATTATATCCGCAAGGTGTCAGTGCAGGAATCTTCACAAAAGTATTTCCTTCATATGCTGTTGGCGATACAACTGCCGGAATCGATTTTCAATTATTGAACGGGCACACTCGCAGACCGGTTTCGGGCTATTTGGCCTCTCGTCAGTGGATATGCGGTTGATTAGTACCTCGTTTACCAGGTGGGGCGATGACAAATATGTTGTTTGTTGTTCGCTTCTGCTTAGTACGAGGAATGATATACTGAAAGGAATTCAAATTTCAATTCTAGAATATCATCGACTCTATGTTGATGATGGCCACTATCTTGCACTGACGAGAGGCCAAATAGCCCGAAACAGGTCTGCAAGTGAGCCTGTTCAATAATTGAAAATTGATTCCGGCAGTTGTATCGCCAACAGCATATGCAGAAAATACTTTATTGAAGATTCCTGCACTGATACCTGTCGGATATAATCCAACGCACTTAGTGGTATTAGCTAGGGAAGTAGTTGTCTTCTAATAGGCGTCAGTCTATTAACCTACAGTGTAGGGAGTTTGAGACTGGCCTGAACGAATTTTTCCTTTATATGATTTGATTTATAGCCAGTCTTCAAGTTTGCCCACTGGCTATATGTGAAAACATTTCCAATTAGGTTGAATTCATGGAAAAATTCAAACAGCTCTCTTTTTAGTATTCGTCAAATCGATTTTAAATAGTTTGAAATTGAGTTATTTCTCCATCAAAACAGGAAGTTGTTAGAAATTGAAAATTGCAGGTTCATCTCGTCTTTATCAAAATCATGCTTCGTATCATTCAAAAAAATTATAGAAAATGTATAATAAGCTCATTTCAGAATGTCATTACAGTATCAGACGGACAAGGTTTTCATAGGTTGTTTAGATGTAGATAAAAAACTTTTTGAAAATTTTCTATCGCTACTATAACAATTGTCTTGGATCGAAATCAACCAAATGTTTTCCTCTCGAGAATTCTCTAAGTTGAAGTTGGTTGATGCCAATATATCGGTCGATATCGATGACACCGAAAAAATCTGTCTTCAACCAAGTTGAATCGTTAGGTGAACATTATACAATAGGTTGCCTTTTATGTTTCGGGATTTGGCAACTCTAGTGTTGCAATCTGGCAACTGACAGCTCTATCTATTTTTGAGGTTATACGTACTCAGAACGTTTTGGCATACGACCGCTATTTGTGTTGCATACAGTAACTTGAAAGATTCATCTTGGCCCAAAAATTGAAATGAATCGTGAACATTTTCGTGCGATTATTTTTTACAATTTCCGACGTGGATTAACTCAGCAACAGTGAATGGATGAACTAAATTCAATTTTTGCCGATGAAGCTCCACAAAGACCAGTTTTTATTGATGGTACGGTGAATTCAATCATGGTCGTAGTTCACTCCAAGACAAATTTCGTGAAGGTCGTCCAAAATCAGTTGTTGTTCCGAAAACCAATGATGCTGTGCGCGAACTGATATTGCAAGATCGTCATGTGACCTATCATGAGATTGAGACAACCTTAGGCATTAGTGTGATGAGCATATATACAATATTGCATAAACATTCGACTGTCAATTTGTCAATCACCCAAAAAAGGCTCTTGTCAATTGGTCGAAGAAAATGCTCGCTCAAAAAATACGATCGCGGTACTTCGTAACACGTCTATGACATTGTGACAGGTGATGAATCGTGGATTCAGGCATATGAGCCCGAAAGTAAACAGCAGTCGACTATATGGGTGTTTCAACAGGAGGCAAATCCAAATAAATGGTCGCCGGTTTTTTTTGATAAACTGGACATGTCCCAACCGTACCACTAGAAAGACGCATAACAGTCAATTTTGAGTGGTACAAAACCATTCGTTTGCCAGTTGTATTTCAATAATTTAGGAAAATCAACCGCCGAAGACGGATGCGACAATGCGAGCTCTCACACATCGGCTCAAACAACTGCATTTTCGAGCTTCCAAAACATCGATTTGATGAGTCATCTGTCGTATAGTCCTGACTTGGCACCAAATGACTCCTTTTTATTCCCGTACGTGAAAGACAATTTGAAAGGTCAACGTTTTTCGACACCTGAAGAAGCGGTTGCTGTATTCAGAATACATGTTTTGGAGATACCTCAATCAGAGTGGCAAAAGTGCTTCGACAATTGGTTCAAACGCATGCAGACGCAAAATATGAGAAATATTTTGAAAAACAAGTGATTTTCGACGATTAATATTCGTTTTTGTTCTCTAGTCCCGAAATATAAAAGGCAGCTCCCGTACGATATAACTCAATTGTGATTAGCTATGTTACAAAATCCCCAACAGATTGAATTGGGGTAGTTCATATGTTTCCATAGACTTGATTGAAGCATGGTATAAGCACTTGAACTCACATGTTATCTTTCAATTCATGCAGAAAAATTGTGCTGACAATATACGATTTTCGTTTGTTGTCAGCATATTGAATGCGGAAATTTAAAGGGTATATTTTCAAAAGAGATTGCTTTATGGGAAAGGAAAGTTTTGGCTTTCTACTTCTACATCTTGATACAGAAAATGTGGGAATTTTCCAAAGAAAGGAAGGCAGCAATCAATTCAAAAATTCTAACTCTATACAAAGATGTGTAGATCATGCAAAGAAGTTACTTCCAGAAGAAGAAAAAACTAACTTTTCCAAGGAATTTGACAGAATAAATCACAATATTCTATCGAAGAAGATCGGAAATTTTGGTTTTACAGAACATTTGGTAAATTGGTTTGGTAGTTTTTTGGCTGGTCGTTCACAACAGGTCAAAATTGGAGGATGCAAATCGAGTGATATATTAGTAATATCTGGAGTGCCACAAGGATCACATTGTTCATCCCTGTTATTCAATATTTTTGTGAATGATATAGGATTCTCTTTTATGAACAGTGAATTTTCATTGTTTGCGGATAACCTGAAGCTTTTCAGACCGATAAAGTAATACAATGACCAAAATCTCCTTCAAGATGATCTAGATAAAGTTTATGAATGGTGTGTTACAAATAATTTATTTCCTAATGTAAATAAATGCCACTTTATTACTTTCTCAAGAGTTGGTAGGAAATTCGATACATCATACAACATAAATGATCAGCACTTAGAATACACTTAGAATACACTTTCTCCATAAAAGATTTGGGGGTCATTTTTGACGAACAACTCAAATTTGTAAACCATATTAACCAAGTGAGTGTGAAAACCTCCAAAACACTAGGTCTTATTTTACGTCATTGTCCAGGATTTTCCATTGAAGCATTAAAAAGGATTTATTTAGCTCTAGTGGTGTCTAAGTCAGAATATGAATGTATCATTTGGTCTCTATTCCACAATGTGCACTGTGTGTCTCTAGAAAGAGTGCAAAATAAATTTTTGAGATTATGTTCTTTCAAGTTGGGTCTTCAAATACAGTGCCATGACTATTCTAGTATATTACAAGAAATGGGGCTGAAACTATTGCAAACCAGAAGTATTCACGCAGATCTATGCTATGCATTCAAGCTTTTCGATAGACTAATAACTTGTCCTGAATTACTTGAATCTGTCAACATTCATGTTCCGAATAAGAATCTTAGACACAGCCATTTATTTCATATACCCATCCATCATACAAATTATGGCAAACATACACCCTTGGAAAGAACTCTAAAGTTAGTAGATGACAAATACATCAGTATTTTTGGTATCTCTTATGGTTGTTTTAAACAATCATTGAATAATTTAAGTTGGTAATTGTTTACATGAGGTAGTATCAAGTTTAATTTTGATTCCACATCCTAAAGTATTTTATAATGTTATATAGTTGTGTGCTGCAGAAACATTTCTTAGCGTATTAGTTTATATATTACATTTTTAGATTGTTACTTTTTTTCTGTGAAATTTTTACACTGCAATGGGGTTTATCCCGTATAAATAAATAAATACCCAAGTATGTATTTCAAATATTCATTGGCACATTTCTCTGGAATTTTTCAGTAAATTAAGCAAGATTTTCTATGATTTGTATTTTGAGGTGCAAATATATATACTTGCAAGCAAACTTTGCTCTTGACATACAGATATGATCTCTTGACATACAGATATGATCAGAAAAGTTGATAATTTTTGTAAAGCTACAGACTAATAGACGAGTAAATATGATCTGACATTTTTTTAAAAGCGTTTTAGAAATCGGAAATGATAGAGTATTGGCCGTTTCTCGCAAATATAAAATTAAACTTTTTCTGTTACTTATATGATCATTACAAAATAATACTCAATTGTGAAGGGTATTCCGAATGAGACAAGAAGTAACCTGAAAAATCTTCCAAATATTCTTTCTAATCTAGTTATTCTATTCAGTCTCGAACAGGTTGTAAATTGGGAGTTAGTTTTGGCAGTGAGTTTTGAACCCAGATTTCTGATCTTGAGTTCTACCAATCATTCGACAAAAATGTGTACAAATTAGTTTGACGTAAAACTATTTGAATTTCAAAACACTCTCATTTTGTTACCATGTGATGAACTTTGAGATAATTAGCAATTTTTTCGAAATATTTCTGGTGAAACATACTCAATAACATTTTGAAATCTGAACACTGGGTTATATGGGGTTACAGGGGGAATGTTCCTCAATTTCGCTTATTACAGCAAATGCAAGTTTGAACACAATAAAGTTGAGTTCAATTCATGAGTTTTTCAAATTCCCTTCGAAAAGTATTCAAATTGATGTTTAAAATTTTGGGTTTTAATTTTTAAAGGGATTTGTTTCTAATTCACATATTGGCAACAGCGCCTATAATGCATATAATATATCAAGTTGAAATAATTTATACGTACCTATATATTCTACTTTAAAAAAGAAAAATTATCTTGATAAATCAACAATTAAGGCAAAATATAAATTATAGTTCAATACCACCTCCACAAGTCACATAAACAACAGTTGTTTCGTTATTTATTCATATAGAGGAAGATAGGTTAGATGCACGAAATGTCATATGTCACAGAATGTCTCGGAACTCGGAACATAAGTAAACAGAACAGCACGACTCTGAAATATGTCATCTTTGTTTGTCTCCTACAGGTAACAGATTCATTGTCCTTTATTAGCTATAACCGATGTTGCCAAATGGTGAAATAGAAACGAATCCCTTTAAATATTGAATGCATTATTTCATTCCTCTTTTTTAAGTATTTAAATATTTTTTTAAAGAAAAAGGTTGAAATAATAAGTTTAAAATGCGTTGTTTTAGATCTCTTTTATGAAAACTATTTGATTTTCGTCGGGAGGAACTTTTACATATGCGAGGTCTGTTCAAAAATAAGGTGAATTTTCATTTTTCTCAAAAAAGAAAAAGTCGCAGGGGACCAAATCTGCTGAATACGGTGGCTTAGCCATTATAACGGTGTTGTTTTCAGACAAAAAATTACGAACAAGCAATGACGATTGTGCAAGTGCATTATCGTGATGCAAAAGCTATGAGTTGTTTTTCCTTAATACTGGACGTTTTCTTTCTGTTGCTTTTCGCAAGCAGCGCATAATGTTTAGATAATACTTCTTATTGACCGTACGACCATGTAGCAAGAATTCCTGATACATCGAAGAAAACAGTGATCAAAACCTTGAAACTCGAACGAACTTGGCGTGCTATACCGATTATTCGTCAACAGTTATGATATTTTTTAAGCAAATCTGGATCGCTGTTGACGTTATTCAACAATTCCTAAGCGATGCTCATGCAACGGTTTTTTTTGTTGAAATTCCGAAATATTGGAACTAACTTCGCTGAATCTCTTCACCTTTTTTTAGTTGTTGTAGTCAATGTTCTCTCTTCAATGACCAGTTCATTCAATGTATTTTGTATTTGACCCTACTAATCAATAACTTTTTTATTCCAGGATACAGAATATGAAAACCATAAACGGTAAGCCCGAGTACAGTGGTCCGGTGGATGTATTGGTAAAAGTGGTCAAGAATGAGGGACCATTCGCCTTATGGAAAGGATTCTTTCCGTACTATTTCCGTCTTGGTCCTCACACGGTCCTCACCTTCATTTTCCTAGAACAAATGAATTCCTTTTACTACAAAAACGTGCTAGGCCAGAGCGGAAGAGGGGCACTTTGAACAGTAGTACAATCTAGTAAATAGTCACAAACCTAGATCAAAAGCGACCTCATGGTGATTATTTCTCAGGTTCGGTTCACTCTGAAAGAAAGCATTTATACAAAACATTTATGTCTCTTTGTCCTGTGTAATTGTCCGATTTTGTCCTGGGAAATTGATCATTGTGAAATATATTTTGTTAACTATATACATGAAATATCGAAAAAGGAATGATGATGATGTTGGTGTTTTGTTTTTTTGTTGTAGCTCTTTTATAGCAAACATTCAATTTTTTTGAAAAATTGTGTAATGTACGGGAATATGTGTTGTTGCTATGTTTTAATTTTAATTGTCGGAAAATCACGATAAAACCATTTATATTTACAAGAGATATACTGTGATATTGACAGGTTAAATAAAAGTATGTCCAGAAAAAGTGTTTTTTGTATTGGTTAATAATCTAAGTTCAGCAAAGTTAGTATCTTCTTGCATAACACTGGATGATTTACAATTTTTTTTACCCCGGTGACTAAATACGAAATCACTGGCCTGGTTACCAGTTTGAATCAGAGAATTGTGTACAAAAATGCCATTATTTCGAAAAGAAATTCGTTAAAAGGAGAATTAATTTTTCACGATCATATTTATAACAATTTGAGTCACCTTCCAATAAAAATTCACCAATTTTTGAAAGAATTTTAAATATTGGCAACGACGCGGTTTTACTCACTAGCACAAAATATCTTGTCTGTGACGTTACAGATGTTAGAAATCACTGAACTATTATCGAGTTTTAGTTCTGTAGAACAAAGAAAATTAACCCTCTCTTTCATTGGTAAAACCAGTGTATACATATTCTCTATTTCTTGATACATTAATAAAGAAATATACTGAATTTCTAGAAGTTTGCCAATTGAAAAGTTCGGAAGAGTTATCACTTCTCTGGATCACGATCAGAATAAATCGTATAAAGAGACTATCGCCATTCATTATTAAAACCAGACAAAGTGTAATTCGGAAAATCGAAACACTTCACAGTGCCAAATTTTTTACAAACATTTGAGATTATCAAAATTGCATAAGTACTCAGTATTAATATATTGAAATATGTCAATGTTTGGACATTCAACAGTGAAAGGTCATAGTGGGTGAAGTCACAAACCTCCGTAGATCTAAAAAACGCTGCACTGATTCTTGCACTTTTCGAACAATATCGTGCTTTCAATGATATATGAAATTTGCACACAGTTACATTAGTTAATAAGTTGGAAACACAAAACCAATAAAACGCTCCCCCTTCTATCTTTTTTTAAATTTCCGTAGGCCTTAGCCACAGATATTTCTAATTTTTATCAAATTTCACTATTGAACTTAATTGATATCTACTTGTCTCTGTAATCAAATTTGTCAATATGCGAGTTTCTTTATTTCATTATAATGTACCACAAAAATACCATCACTTTTTCTGTGAATAGCGAAAGCATGTTTTTTCAGTGTACTTTAAGAGGAAATCGTTGACATCAACCAAACCTGTTTCTACGTGTATATCGAGGTACGAATTTTGAGCCATCGAACATCAAAGGCGGCATCAAAGCTTTCGCATCTGTATTTTAATCTGTGTCACTGTGCCTAATGGGAAACTATTTTAGTTCTTTAGAATGCCTTTTGGGCTTCACAATGTACCGTAAACTTGGCAAAAATCAATAGATAATGTACTATAGTATAACAATTTTCAATTGAAGGCGATTCATTAGCAACGTCGCACTTGAAGTGACCAACGGATAATCCTCTTACCAACTCTGCAGAGGCGTACCAAAATAATATTTTTATTTATTTAAACA
>WOGR01010214.1:0-11011 GCA_015342045.1 Leptinotarsa lineolata
TGCCTTGCACTGACGAGTGGCCAAACAGCCCGAAACCGGTCTGCAAGTGTGTTCCAATAATTAAAAATCGATTCCGAAAGTTGTATCGCCAAGAGCACATGCAGGAATTACTTCTGTGAAGAAACCTGCACTGGCACGTACTATAAGAATGAAATGTACAGGTTATTATATTTGAATAAAAAAGTTGTTAATGGCCACTACTACATGATACAAAGTCTATAAAAAAGTGTGGATGAAAATACGCACAACTCAAAATACCATGCATTGATTGATTTTAGTCGGCTCGTAATTGGCCATTATTATTCGATAAAGTCCTTCTTGTGTCAAACGCACTGTGAGAAACATTCGTTACTGGTGTGGTCTGTACTATTAGAAATTTCCCTTGCTCGTTTGAGGGTATATATAGCTTGTAAGTAGTTTCACGTCATGGGTTTTCTTCGTCATTGGGATTTTTTGAATGAAATATTTTATCTCTCTTGTAGGACAGGCATGATTATGCGTACCAAAAATTTTTCTGATATGAAGTCCATCTAATAAATCAGATTGGAAATATTTATTAAGTTGGAGTGACTTTATCTCATATAGGGTAGATATTTTTTGTTTGAAAAACAGCTTGATCAACTTTTACGACATCAAAGCAGTTATTTGAATTTGACTATAGAATACCTTACACAAATAATTTTCATGGTGCCTGACGCTGCATGAAAACTGAACAGATCAGTGATAAATATTTTATTCAGAAGAAACTGTTACCTACTTTTTACCTATTTCCTTTTTTGTCTACTGAAAGGTTTTAAATCATAATGACAAACAACCTTGTAGTCTGAAAGGTCCCAGAAAGACTTGAAACTTTTTTATAGTTACTTTCAAAAAAATGGTTCGAAATGTTCAACTGAATTCACATCTAATTATACTTTCAAGAACTCAATATTCAATTTTCGATTATTTTGAACTTTCCAACTTTCCTCACACTAGACCTGCAAAACCAATTTCATCAACGCTCTTTACCCCAACCAAGTTGGCGTCATAGAGAGATGGGTAGACGTGTAGAATATATATACATAAGATGCTTCCGATAAAAAATTCAGAATAACCTGATTGGGAAAAATACAAAAAAATTGATCGAAAAAGATTTCAAAATACGCTTTCTCAAGGAAAAATATTATAGGTATCATACCACTACCAAACTGATAAGTTTTGTCTATTTTCTCATCGTACATCATTATTTGAGGTAGCACATTTTCCAACTATGAATCTTGCGAAAGTTCAGTATAAAGATTTACATATCTAAGTACTGATTTCCTTCTCACGTTCATTTCAAGTCTGCTCATGATTAGATGAGTCACTATCAAAACTGAGAACCTTTGTCCGTGTGTCGCGGAGAGCAATTTTTTGGCTAGTCCCTTTGATGACATGCGCGAGAATATAAACATATACGGGGTGATGCAAAATTCGAAATTTATTCTGACATATGCTTATGACTATAAATAATTATAGGGGGGATATCCGAGGACTGAACATTTCCCCGCATCAAAATAAACAGTAGTAAATATTTTTTATTTTTCAAGAGGGAAGTTGTGAAGGTATGAGACAAAACTTCACAAGTGGTCTTTGTAAAAGACCTTGCGAAGTACGGACACTAGTCACTCTGGAAATATTTTAACCCCCCTACTTATTCTCCAGTTCAATGGAGGGACGTTTAAATTTTTTATTATGACGAGATCTCCTGGGCTGAGAACATTCGTTTTATTCAACCACTTCTGACGTTGCTGCAAGGTATGCAAGTATTAGTTGTGCCATCGTTTCCAAATGCCTTTTGTAGCAATTGGCAGCGATCCAATTGGTTGAGCCGTAAGTGTGAAAGGTCAGGGCCAGGTAAAAGTGTAAGACGGTTAAAGGCCCCTGAGTTAAAAAATCACCGAGAGTCAAAAGTAACAAATCGTGTGGGTCTGAGCTCATCGAATACAAAGGACGTGAATTTAGAATAGCTTTCACCCGAGTCAGGAGAGTGTAAGATTCCTCGAAAGTGAGAATTTGGGAACCAATGACGCGAATAAGGTATGACTTTACTGACTTGATCCCTGCTCTACTTAATCTATTAGAATTAGGTGAAGCTGGTGCTTGAAAGGACCAAGTAATTTTTTGTATTGCGCAGTCTTCTTTGAAGAGTTCAATGAGTATTCGAGAAGCTCCCACGAAATCGGTTCCATGATAATCAGAAAATATTCGAGAACATCTACCTCGTCTAGCGATAAATCTGCGGACCGCAGCGGGAAATGCATATACTTATAAGGAGAGAAATTAAACCTTTTGGTATTTGATAACTCTTCCCTTCGACTAGGTGAAGAAAAATGGACCCCGAAATCGACTGCAACAAATGAAAAGATTTCAAGTGGTTTATACGGAAAATCGGAAAATTTTCCATGAAAGGTTCAAGTGGAGTAGCATTAACTCGAAAACAGTGAAAGCACTTCGAAAGTACGTGACAAATGGCCCCTTTTGGGGATGAAATACAGAGAATGCAAGAATCTGCAAAAACTAAAATATCAAAAAAAATGTATTCAAAAAAATCAGTTTATTCCAGTAATTATTCGAAATAATTATCATTCATTTTCCGGCAATGACAAAGTCTGTTCACAAACTTATCTACTACATTATGGAATGTTCCTCAAGTAATGGTGTTGCAAGCACCTTTTTTTTATCGATGAGTTCAGAAATGAACTGCGGTTTTTCATTATACACTTTAGATTCTACAATCCCCTCAAAAATATCTAGAGGTGTCATATCAGATGATTTAGTAGGCTTTCCAATCATCGAAACCTTCTAGACTATCTGACATTACGCTCTTAGATTTTTTGTGAAATCTAAAGTATATGTCACACACCGTTCTATTCTATAAATCATGGTTAGAATAAGACGTACTGCATACCAAATTAAGCACATCTCATTAGTTTATTTTCATTTCAGGCCATTTCCGACATAATCTACTGGCTTTCTCATTTTCTTTTTATTTACATACCTCTTAGATTTCAAATATGTTGGTATCTTGAGGCCATGCAAATATTTTTGTGTTGAAGGAGTTTGGAGTCTTTTTCTATTTATCCACAATATTCAAAAACGAGGCAGCGAGGCAGTGTGCAAGCTCGGTAGGTGTATGAAAGAAGGTATCATCAGCACGGATACTATTTTAATGGGAAAACGGTAAAAGGACGGAATGACAATGTAATATCCTTGACCACGCCCGAAATTGCACCTTGAAACGAGAGATCCGTGCCTTCTCTTAGCTCATAAAAAAGTCTCTTGAAGACTTCTGAGGATTGCTGGCAAGGAAATTAAGGGAATCATATATTGAGGGAATACTCTTTCAAGTTTTGTTGAAATTACAACACCCAGCTCACAAATTTTCAGAGTAATGTCAAAATCAACAACTTAACACCACCAACCAACACCACTTAATTGCACCTTTTACTTGTGCGAGAGGTGATTGTCAATGTTACCTTTACAAACCACTGTTAAAAAAGTTTGCCGAAGTAACAAAATGTCGGAATCTTCTCATCGATATAATTACTATCCATTTGCATAATTTTAGAGTTCATATAGATCTCTATCGAGTAGAAGTTGTCTGTAGGTATAATAACCATATAGTTGAACAATTTCGGAAAATTGCGTGTTGGCCACGTGTGCGAAACATGCAGGTCCTTTTTTCACGATATGGCGCCAGTGGTTCTGTTTCGGCTCGTGGTTTAATGAACTCAGTTTTTACAAGAAGATAATATATTCTATGAAATTATTTATAATGACAATGATTCACAATATATTTTTCGACTTTTTATGGAGAAGTCGCTGTTTCTACGATATTATTGACGATTCAATTCATTTTTCATAAATATAAACATTTGAAATGTTATATTAGCAATCTTGTTGAAATTCAAGTCATATGTTTATAATCTATTCATGAAAATACATTCATTTTCATCCAACAAAGTTCCTGAAAAAGTGACCTACTATTAAGTATTATTACATAAAAAACAAATCTTCTATCGCAGGACAAGCACTTCGTGGTTGTTACAGTGTTTAATTACGTTTGACTGGTGGTAATTATTTTGTCTAGTGAGATAATATCTGCTTAGTGTTTTAATTACAGGCTTCATCCTAACGTCCACAGATTGAACCACTTGATGGTGAAACAATTATTCCAAGTTATGTCTGTAAGTGAGAGAATCTTCTAATTGTCGAAAAATGTATTTTATCGTCATTAAATTCGAAAACCAAAAGATATTCAATATAGCAGTAAAACTTTTTTTCGGAAGTCATGTACTTCACCATTATATTTCAATTCCAGGACAAAATTAGGTTCGTTACGAAGAAATTTATTGTAGCTTTTTGTAGAAGTTCGCGTTCAACATTTTTTTTTATAAGTGGGCTTATGAAGTGATGCAAAACTTCACCCAGCAAGCTAAGGAGGCCATCCAAAAATCAACAATGCTGTTTCCTACACCATGGGATATAAAAAAGACAACTTGCATGGGCCCCTAGCCTCCAGAAATGTATGGATTGATCAAGCTCCATAAAGAAGGACATCCAGCCAGGCCCGTAGTATCATATATAAGTGCCCCAACCGGTAAGTTGTCAAAGTTTTCAAATTCAAGATTCAAAGACCTCATGAAATTTAAGCCTTCCAAGACAGTTCTGAATTCAGTAGACCTCACCAACAAATTATTAAACTTGAATATCAAGTAAAATATGAAACTAGTATCATTCGACGTAAAAAACATTCCGACAGACGAATGCTTTACCCAAGTGAAAGACATTAGATAAATGTAACACTAACCCATATATAACTATCGAATTTTGGAATCACTTGAATACATGTCTGAAACAAAACTTCTGCATTTTATCTACAAAACTCAGGTCTCCCTATGGGCTCACCCTTACGTCCCATGATGGCAGACATTTTCATGGACACACTTCAAAATACACTCATTCTCAATAACCCCCTTTATCAGAAACATATTGTGTTATGGTTCAGATACGTGGATAACACATTGGTGGACTTTGATGGTTCAAACAGACAAATTAATCAATTACTAAACTTCCTTAATAGTCTGCATGACAAAATTAAATTCACAGTATAAATCGAACAAAACAAAGAGCGAGTTAATAATAGTTTTCAATTCAGTATCCACCGAAAAAACACCTTCACAGACTGTTCAATTCTCTTTGACTCTTTCAGTCCACTCTCACATAAATTAGCCGCCTTTATGATACACAGAGCTTTCCAATCCCTTTATCTTAAAAAATTTCCAAGATGAACTAAAAATAATCGAACAAATTGCGTTGAACAATCGGGTACCAGTTATTCTAATAGAAAAGATAATATTAGATAAAACTAATAGAACACTTATAAGTGAAATATACCCGAATATCATAGAACACAATATATGTAAATATAGTAGCATTAATTACTCAGGTAAACTTTCAGAAAAACATCATCTAAAATTACTTCTCCAAATATGAAATAACAACAGTTTTGTTTGCACAAAAAAATCTTCAATGTATTAACATCTTCAAGAAACAGAACAAAAGATGAGTAAAGATGATCTCTAAATTATGCACACATGTAATAAAGGGAAAATAATTAATTTGTTGGGAGTCATGGAAATTAATAAATCAATAAAAAACCAGAAATATAAACCCCTAAACGAGCAACTCGATCTAGGTCTTCACTCTTGAATTTAGGAAATTGGCAAACCTGATAATCTCTATAATTTCATAGTTGGTACCCCTATCAAATCAGTACCTAGCCTCCCAGACTACCGTAACCCTATATATTTTGTGTACACACTCCATAAAATTAGTTAGTTTCACTTGATGATGGGGCTAAACCCCGAAACCGGTCGTAAGAATGAATAAACGTAGTGAAAATTAGACAAAAAAGTGTTTTCACTCATATTATTGAAGTTTGAGAAGTTATTCTGAACAAATAATCATAATCCAAAATGCAACTCATTAATAGCTATGAACTCATTGATAACTAACGAAATAAAAACAACATAAACAACATCAATCTACTAAAAAAAATTCCTACACCAAAACTAAAGTACTATCACTAAAAACACGTTCCACTAACCAAGTTACAATCATCAAGAACTGAAACCGATGAATTGATGTCCATACACAGGTGTTCCATCTCAGACGAGCCACCCCGTATATTTCTCATCCCATACTGAGTGGAAAAATTTTCCGAAACACGTCGAATGATTTTGTTTGGGGGACATCTTTTGACGTATATTTTAGGCTTACACGAGCAACCCCCTAATAGGGGGCTCTTGAACCCCTCAAACTTGAATAGGGGAGAGGGGTTGAGTGATAGTTTATTTGAAAGGTCTTGGAAGCCTCTTTACAACGGTGTATGAAAAACGTAAATTTGATACAAGCCCATTTTCATCAAGCCCTTTTTATAAACTCAATCGTCTAAAAATTAGTCTTGAAAAATTTTATTGTGATCATCATGCCTGCAATGAAAGAAATCAAATCTGCGTGTTTAAATCCAATGTTCAAATTGCCCTCCATTGACTTCCATACAATAATACTTTCTCTCAAACTAATAAATAAAAAACCAGCAAAACATTTCCTCATCTTGCCTCAATTTTTTTATGCTAGGAAGGTGATTATCTAGTTGTAACGTTTCTTCGATCATTTCATAATTGAAATCAATCTGTTGAGTTACTACTTTGCTGATTTGTTTAAAATTTCAAAAAATATGGTTTACACAGTGCAAGAACGTGTTGGGCTGGTTAGCCTTTATTACCAAAAACAAAATTGTAACCGAGCGGCTGCAAGGATATTTAACCAAAACCATCCTGAACGTAGCATTCGCCATAAGTACATACTGGAATTGATTGCATTTATTGCTTCCTTTCTTTCTTTGGAAGATTCCCACAATTTTTGTATCAAGATGGAGAAGTGGAAAGCCAAAAACTTTCATTGTTCGTTTCTTCTAATGCACAAACATTTTGATTCATTAAGACAGTTCATCTTTACTATCGGTATCCTTCAAGTTGTTCAAGAACTATTGACGTAGAAAAACAAATGAAAATCTTGTAGAATTATTTTGAAATGTCAAAGGCATTGATGATAAGGATCTGAAATTTTGAAGTGAATGTGGGTAATAAATACTGAAACTGAGAGGAGTATTCATTACCAATACGATCAAAAGTGGTTCATCCGTCTTCATCGAATTTCTGACATATGGGTCTGAACATTATTTAAAAATTCGGCGCACTACGAAGAGCTCAGTTATTTACAATAAAAGGCGCAATCAACTGATGCAAATGAACGATAATGAAATAGTTTACAATAAAGTTAAACTTTATTAATAACACATTGCTATATTTGAGTAGATTCATTGGATGAATGAGAAATGATTTTTAAAAAAATTATATTCAAAAACATGTGAACATCTAAATTGTTGCTCCTCTGGTACAAAAAAATTGGTCAAGTATAATTCACAGATAATTGTATCTACCTGTGTATTGAAAGTGTCATTTGTAGGTACTTATCGCTAATAAAAATAATGAATAACAATTATAATGGTTATACCTTCATTGAATAAACAAAATTAGATAAATAATAATGACGCTGAAAATGCAGTTTGACGTTACGCATTGTTCAAAATTGCTAAAGTTAGCTAAAACCGCGTGTGACAATAATACCATATGAAGCGCATGCATGTGGCTGGTCACGTATGCCTTGAATAATCGTTTGGAACATACCTATTGAATTTTTTGCGATAGGAACATATTGATAAAGTTAGTTAGTTTCAGTTATCATCTTGTGAACTAAACGAGAAAACAAGTGAGTTAATGTCGAAACTTCATTTACTTTTATCTATGTGGGAAATTCGTCTGTTTGAAGTTCAAGTTCTTAATACAATTGTTTGGAACTCTGTGCAGTTTACACATGAGAATTATATAGTTTTATTGAACAAATGGAAGTGAAACCGTAGAAAATATGATAGTCATAGAAAAAGTTAGATGTGGTTAAGCATTACAGAATTAAAAATATCATTACACGTTCAGAATTGATTTAATATTGAATTGAAAGCCATTGGTATTGTCCAATTCGATAATAGTGAAGAGCAGTAAAGTCATTTAATCCTCATGTTGACTTGCCACATTCACATGCATATATCTGAAGAGACATTAGTGTATATCAAAGTCAACACTTTCATAAAAAGATATTTGGCGATTGTCACAAAAATCTTGATGAAATATGAAATATGATGAACACTAAGCAATTTTATCCGGAAATATGTTTTTTCGTCGCTTTTTATTACAGAACTGTAAAAAACAATAGCCTAAAACTCTGAAGCATTTTACACTTAGAGTAAGGACTTTCATAAAAGCATAGCTTGATAGCCATTCTTCTCCTAATGATGCTTATTTGGTTAGTGAAACCCTAGTCGATAGACAGTATTTTTGTTCTAGTATGGAAAAAGTGTTTCCAATGAATTTAAAAGTATAGCTGCTAAGTATATAATAATAATAATAAAGGTCTTTATTTCCCATCATAATGAACTAAAATGAATTACAAAATATTCAAAAAGGTGGGAAAAGGCTGGAGATCAGATCAGCTGCTGACAGCCCCTGTTATTATTCTCAAGCCTGTTATTATTCTCAATATAAATACTTCTCAATCAAAGCTGTTCACATATTCAGTCATAGACCACTTACTGAATATGTGTCTGACAGTGAATTGTCTTCTGTATTGCATGTTGTATTAAGTTGTTTCGAAAGTTTTATCTGTTTTTATGAATCTACTTCAAGCTCTAATATATCTATGAATACTTATTCAATTCAATCGAAATAAGCGCCATTTGGATCAGTGCTCTTTTGACAACGTAACACAAGTGGATTAATTCGGTCAGCATAAAAATTGTGTAATCGGGATTTGATGAAGTCGACGAAGGCCGTTTTTTCCTGGTCGTTATTGGCGAAAGTTCTACCGATGAGGAAGGTATCAGAGTGCTTGAAAAAATGGTAGGCGATTGGTGAGAGGTCTGGGAAATATGGTGTGTGAGGCAAAATGTCGACGCTTAATTTATTCAATTCTCTTTCGGGCCATGATTTGTGAAATGTACGGACGGGCGTTGTCGTGAAGCAAGATCGGACCTTTTTAGTAGAGCAGTGCCAGCTGCTACTGGCGCAATTTTGATTACATTTCGTCGATTTCCTCTCAATAGGACTCTGTTGTGATGGTTTGGCGCGGTTGCAGAAAGTTATAGTGTATCAAACTGGCCGCTGACCACCAAACAGTAACCTTGGCCTTTTTTGGTGGGTTTTCGCCTGTGGGCCACGTCAGTGTCCAACCAACGTCTCGAACGTCACCCATTTTTCGAGCTTTTTGACTTTTCCAATACGTTTCAAACCATCAAAAACCGCATGGGAACTGACGCCAATTTCTTTCGCCATTTCACGCACCGTTTGTGATGGGTCAGTCTTCACCAGGATCCTTAAATCCTCGTCCTAGATTACTGTAGGTCGATCACTTCGAGGCTCATCTTCGAGGCTAAAATCTCCGTTTTGGCAGCGTTTTGATTTAATTTGAATTGTAATAAGCTGAAAAGAGACAAAAAATTGAAATTTGGAAAAAAATTACGGCATCAATGTATAATAGGGTTCAAAATTCTCTATCGATCAGTATATACCACGACACAGTAAAATAAATATTTATTGAGATATCAAGCTACAAAATAACATGATATTGAAGCGGACAATACTTTTGAAACAACCTGATAGCATTCGAAAAAAAAGGAAGGTAAAGGCACGTGGAATCATGCCATCATATTGATTAATACAGTACACAGCAAAAAGACATTATCGACGTTAGTGGTTTGTGAACATTATTTGGTATCAAAGGACGAAATAAATTTTATGTATGAAATGTATGTATAAAATTTGTTCCCCGTGCCTTCGGCGTCTTCTGTTATTAAATTATGTTCACAAACTACATACGTCGATCAGTTTTTTGCTGTGTGCTGTGGGGAATCACCCCGAAATTAAAATGTACTAGAATATTTATTAATTAATATGATGGTATGATTCCACGTGGCTACAATCATTTTGTTCATACTTTGTTGCACTGAAGATGTTCGGTGATCGAAACATGTATGTTTTTCAAATGAAATAGTAGAATACATTCTCTTTTGTGTGGAGGAGACTTCCAGCTTACCTTCCTTTTTTTTAAATCTTTATACTCCACTTTGAGTTATGGACTACATCCGTCGACTAGTATTCGTCGAGTAGTATTATAATTGAATGGAAGAACAAAGCTGCAGAGCTTAGATCTGCAACATTCAACTTTGCCTTTTTGGTGGGCCAATAAATTCTATCTTTTTCATTATTATTATTATCATCAATATTTATTAGGCCCTATGGTCTGTATATATGTAAATGAAATGAAGAGAAATCATGGAATGTACATGCTTTACAAAGTATCTTGACTTAAATAACTTAAAATATCTCACTGCAGACATTCCACATCCAATATAAGTCATGACAATGACATCAATACTAGCAACATAATTTCAAATTTTCGGTCCATGAAATATTTATTCACAGACATCTGAATCAAATTTAGTAGTTCCACAACAAACATTCCCCTTTATTTGGAGAAAATGTTTCATTAATAATAAATTGAGAACTGATAGTTCCAACTATTTTTTCTGTAGCTTGCTTGTTCTGCCTGGATATGATAATTTGATGAGCCATACAGACAATAACAAATAAAAAGGCTTCAATGTTGAGACAATTTTCAAGACGTTTTTCTGGAATTCATTTTGAGTAGCGTTGTGCTTTAGAGCAATAGGAATTGTATTCACAATCGTATATTTCGAAAAACGCCTTCTCAAAATATGTGACCATCATCCTAAAATATGTGCAGAGCTGGAACGTGCGTGGAAGAAGGTCTTTCAACCTTGAAAATGTATGTGGCTGTTCTCTTGTCGATC
>WOGR01010215.1:0-10643 GCA_015342045.1 Leptinotarsa lineolata
TTCAGGAAGGTGGACAGGTCACTAGAAGACATCTCCCTTATATAGGCAGATATAGAGCAAGACTCACCGAACACACATTCTCTTATTGACGATAACTCCGGACACTTGCATGAGACCTACCTGATAGTTTCATCTTTCTGTTCTAACATTCTGTTAGAACAAGATGTAGGGACAGTGGGTCTACTAGCCCCAAGGTATAGAGGTGTTTCCTTAGTTGACAATGGTCAGTCAGAAATTCTACTGTTGAACGTAGGTTTTTCCTGGTCATCGCCAGATATTTTTTCGGTGCTAGCTTCCCAGGGTCGCCCAGGGTGATGCTGCATCTTTTGACTCCATCCCATCTCTTCAGGGATTGAGCATGGGTGTGACGTTTTGGCCGTAGGTGTCACTGGGTTCTGAAATTCTCAGTCCAGCCGATTCCCTGGCTGGAGAATTGGTGATGCGATTACCTTTACTTCTGCCATACCCTCAATCCCAATTCAGAATAATATTATTATCTACCGAGGCGTTGACTAAGTCTTGATGGCAATCTAATACTAGCCCTACTACGTTGTCTATTCAAGGTTAATAGGTCTTCTCTACTATCATTGTAGTTTGTCTTGTTTTTGCCAGAAATCCCTTTCTTGGTTATTTCTTTCATGGCAATGAAGATACCAGTCAGTTCTGTTTGAACCACGCTGGCATTTTTTTCCATTCCCCACTTGATCTTCAGCCTAAGTGAGCTGAAGTAGACTACACATCCTGAGCCTTCTTCAGTTTCTGAGCCGTCTGTATATATGCGTATTGCATTTGCAGCATCTGACTCAGTGTTCTGTTCCATTTATATTTTGTAGGGTTTGTTAAACTAAAATATAGGTTCAATTGCATGACTGGCTGCCTGCAGCAGGGGTAGCGCAGTGAGCGCTTCTCGCCATAGGCTTAACCTCAATTCACCCATTCCTACTTCGACGTTTACACCAGCCGTGCGCAATCGTATCATAACCATTTACGCAACCTCCTTAAAGTACAGGTCCAGAGGGTTCAGACCAGTAATTAATTCCATTGCCCCGGTTGCTGTTCAAACAAGCCAATCGCTGTATTGGATATGATTTTTATATGACCATTACTTGTAGAATCTTTGGTCCCCATAAAATGGCTCCGCCCGTTATTGCAGTGTAGACCCTGGTGACCACACGGGGTAAAAGACCCCATGCGCGCCCTTCTGTCCTCCTGTCGAGGGTAGCACCAAGGTATTTCACCTCTTCAGAGAAGTTTAGTTTGCTTTTGGAGATTTCGGGGTGTTTTGAGTCCGATAAACTTCTTTTCTTGGTGTAAAGGACCATCTTCGTCTTCTTGGGATTGATCGATAATGAGTGTTCCTTACACCATATTTCTATCAATTTGAGCCTATCCTGCACTCTATCGCACAGTGTGTTCACAAATTTGCCAGTCTTCAAGATAACTATGTCATGTTCATATGCAATTGTGTAAAATACATCATTGTTGGGGTGATTAATCAGGGTATCTAGAACCATATGAATATCCTCTTATGACCAGTTCTCTCACTGAGATGTCTTCTACATTGATACTTATTGCTCTACTAGAGAGCATCTTGAGTATCCATTCTCGTACTACTAAGGGTACATTCCTGGAGTTAAGTTGCTGGGTAATTGTTGGAAAGGTTGTTATATCAAACTCTCCCTCGATATCTATAAATATACCCAGGGTGGATTCTTTGTTGTTTAATGATCTTTCGATTCTGCCAACCACATGGTGAAGGTCCGAATCAGATATATGCATGCTGATTTGGATAAAGTGGGTTGTGAACTAGCACTTCATCTCTCACGTACCGCTCACATCAGCAACCCTATCCACCAGATTTGGTCCTTGTGACTTCTTGCTGTTTCCAAGAATAAAGAGACTTATTACAGGATGGCGATTTGCAACGCTTGAGAAGATCAAAAAAGTGAATATCAGAACTGCTCCAAAGATTGAAGAAAAAGCTGTCATAAGTTAAACATTCAATTATATCTGAGGAAAACTATTTAGGAGGGAAAAAAAATAAAATTCATGAATAAATAAATGATTTTATGTATGGATGACCACCATACAGTAATCATGGTCTTTCTTGGTAGTTTTTTGCCTCTGAAAATTACCTCGATGGCTCATCAGTGTCCGACTACTGTCCTGAACGTCTCCTGTTGTTAAAGAGGATCCACTTTTCATCAAACGTGACCATATGAATGAAAAATAACCATTTTGATTGCTCAAACGCAAAAAAGAACATACCTCAAAACGTGACGATTACTTCCGATCGCAAAATCGTGGAGCACCCACTTTCTGAGCTTTCTGATTTTTCCAATATGTTTCAACTGTCAAAAACTGCATGGGAGCTGATGCCGAGTTTTCCGCCATCCTACGCACCATTTTGGATGGCTCTGTGTTCTTCATTCTCATCCTGTATTACTGTAGTCGATCACTTCTTGGCTCATCTTCGAGGCTAAAACCTTCGGAAGGAAATTTCACAAACAAACAAAGATTAGTGCATTCATCAACACTCCTATTAATTTTAGGTCTGTCTCGGCAGCGCTTTGGTTTGATTTGAATTTGTAGGGAAAGATTGGCTGAAAATCACTCAATGACATCAGATAATAATATGAAGAGGCAAAATGTTGTAATTTGGATAAAAATAAATAGCATCACTGGAATAAATATATTTTGAAATATAGAGCTAACAAAACACATGACAATAAAACGGACAGAACTATTGAAACAATGAAATACAGTATATCTCTCCACTCATTTCTATCAACTAATATATAATTTCCTTGTTTTTCAGGTTTTCAGAGCCGTTGCAAACCTTTTAGAAATCACAAACTACTCCATCACCTTCTACATATACTGCTCCTTTTCTGAAGACTTCAGAAATACTCTTCTTAGGACACTGAGACTGCGCAGTAATAGTAACGTAAGGGGGATAGCGAAAGCACCACCGCCAACTGCAACCACCACCATCACTCAACACAAGGGTGTGTGATACAAGTCCAAGAGACCGGAATGGACCCCGGTCTAAATTTACATTCACAAAATGGGTACTTTTCGTTTTTTGGGCTCTCACAAAATCAGAAAACTGTTATTATTCGTATATGATGAGTATTTGTCAGATGTTCACGATTCTAAACCTTCAATCTGGAGTAGAATGAAATATTTGTCGCACGGCAAAATATGTCCGTCATTTTTCAATGCAAAGTTGAAGAAGCAGCACACTGATGTTGTCATATTCGACATGTTTTATTATTTGTTTTTTGAGAATTATAATACTTTCTGATCAGTTTTTGGAGTTACCCTAGGTCATAAGTTGAAAAAGTTGGAATTTCGACTATCGAAGGGTACTTTATCTAATTGTGACGTGAATTCGAAACTCTCATTCATTTATTTATTTACGGATTCAATACCCATCAACTCATTACTTCATCCTTGTTATCTCCGTCTGAAAAAGCTCGCCTCAAAGCCGTCAATATTGAAGAATCTGGTGCTTGGTTGAACGCTTTACCTGCTGCTAATTTGAAAACACTATTAGATGATGATGCTTTTAGGGTAGCCATTGGACTCAGTTTGGGTTCAGACATTTGTACTCTTCATAAATGTATTTGTGATAGTGAGGTTAATGAAGAAGGTACACATGGTTTGAGCTGCAAGAAGAGTTCCGGACGTTTTCCAAGACATCACCAAGTCAACGACATTTCAAACAGGGCCTTGATATCAGCTGGGATACCTTCTATCCTAGAACCACTAGGTACTAGCCGTGATGATGGCAAACGTCCTGATGGAATGACCCTTGTTCCCTGGAAATGTGGCAAAGCTGTCGTTTGGGATTTCACATCTGCCGAACACATTGGCTCCATCTCATTTAGCTGGAACGTCAAAAAACGCAGGTGCTGCTGCTATAACTAGTGAAAAAGCAAAAGAGTAGTAGTATCGAAATGTTGGAATAACTTTATATTTTATCCTGTGGCTGTAGAAACCTTCGGGGTATTTGGCCCCTCATCTCTAAATTTGGTTATTAAAATTGGCAGACGGATGACAGAAGGAACTGAAGAAAAAATATGTACCACCTTTTCGATCCAAAAAATTAGTTTAGCAATACAGCGAAGTAATTCATCTTCTGTTTTTGGCACCATACCATCGTTACATTCACTGGATGAAATTTTCCTTCATCCCGTTGTTTCCAAATCATATTCATACCTCAGTCATAATGAAAGATTGATTCCTCATAAAACCTCCTATATTTCTTGCAATACTTTCCATAAATTCCCACTAGAAGATACAGAAAAATATAAACAAGTTCTGGAAATATCTTCTCTTACCAAATTCAAAACGTCTGTCATATCCAATTCAGTTTTAAGCAGTTTATCTTCGAATTCCTCATTCCACCGATCCAAACAGTGACAAACGTAGTATCCGCAGTTACAACAATAGATCAGTGATACATTCTTCAGTCAGAACTTTCGGGTTAAATGGATTGAAAAATATTGGAAACACCTGTTTCATGAACAGTCTAATCTAATGTTCATCAAATACAAGATGGTTGCTGGAATATTTAATAAAGGATACATACATGGAAGATATCAATTTTAGTATTTCTAGTATAAAAAGTGACTTAATCAAAGCGTTTGCAGAAGTTATCAAAGAATTGTGGTCAGAAGATTCTTCTGTTAGAGTAATAAACACTGCCTACTTTTAAAGTCAGATTCGAAGATTTTGTCTTACGATTCATAGGTTCTGTCCATCAAGACGCCCAGGAATTTCTTTGATATCTTTTAGAAGGTTCACATGAGGACCTTAATAGAATTACTGAGAAACCTATACCGATCTTAATGAAGATCGACAAAAAAATGAGCGACAGCGGGAAAGCACAAATATCCTGGATGAGATATTTGAATATGAACATCTCTAAATATATAGACAATTTTTTTGGTCGGTTAAAATCTATTATAAAGTGCACACACTGTGGACACTCACCAGTAACCTTCGATCCTTTCTGGGATTTCTTTCTCCCCATACCCCATACCACAGAGAACTGACCAATTGAGTTTGTCACAATGTTTGGACTCCTTCACAAAAGAGAAAATTTTTGATGGAGATGAAAAACCAACGTGTTTGAAATGCAAGGAAAGAAGAAAATGCACAAATTCCGTATCAATCCATAAGTCTCCTCTTATTTTAGTTGTCAATTCATTTAAAAAAAATTTCCCCAACGGAAAGGTTCAGAGGCAAATTGGATGTTGCCAGTGACTTTTTTTTAGAAAGTTTAGATATGAGCAATAATGCAGCAGACAATGTGGCTCCTTGCAGTTATAATCTATATGCACTTTTGAATCACACTTACAACGGACATTACACAGCATGTTGCAGACACCCATATAGTGGCACATAGCATGAATACAATGATTCACACGTGTCCCCAATTTCAGTTTTCACAGATTCATAATGTATAAAGTTTTGTATAAGATCATGCACCCTTTATCTTGTGCTTATAATGTGATTGCATGAAAAGAGTAATGAAGACTTGAAAAGAAATTTCTTGAAATCAGCCCCTTCTTTTATCTCCGTCTGTTATTGGAACCGCAACACTGAAAGATACAGATTTCAGTGATGTAAAAATATATGTGTTATAGTTTTTCAAAGAACATCCCAACAAATTTTCAAATTTATTTTCCACAAATATCTAGGTTAGTCGGCATAACCCTAATGTATAATAATTTCCCTTCTATCTAATATACAAAATCAAATAAACTGAAAGAACGAAATCATGGAATTTTAAATCATATTAACATAATGGTGATCGTACATATGAGGGGGAATAAACCGAAGTGAAATCGCAGGTAAAATGAAAGGAAAGCTCATTAAAGCTCACGAAATGCAGAGTTCACGCATGCGTGATCAATGCAGGCACTGGCCGGGGAATTGTTCCATTTCCTTCCTCTGGCATAAAATCTGAATTCATTACCCGCCATTACGATATTTCAGATTCTTATCTCGATATACACTGATTCATTCTTAGACATTACTTACGATAACAAAGCACTATTCATCATTTTACGAAGAACTGTAATACTTTCCAGGTCTTTCAACTTCTCTGTTCGATTCCGTAATTTCTTTCTCACGAATAATTTCACTGACAGAGAAATATTTTTTGAGTGCGGATATTAAATGGTAACAGGGTTTCACAGGATTGTTTTGCTGGTAATCAGAGTGCAACAGGAGGGCAGTTTCCTCACGATCAATGATGGACTCTTTCATAACATATTCAAATGATGAGAAAGATGTATTTGCCGTTGTCAATCAAATAGAGAAAGTAGTTTGATACAAATCGTGCGGTATATAAAAATATTGCCATTAGCAATCCTTGGGAAATAACTATTTGGCTTTCTATTTCTTCCATATTGGAAAATTCTAAGTCTAGTAAACGCTCAGATGTATTAACTATATAATTGTGTTGTTTTAATTCGTGAAATCTCATTAATTGCTGTATGACTTCGTTTCTCCAAACTGAATTTTTTTTGGAAAACTCAAAAGTATTTAAATTTCTGTGTCAAATTGACCGAAACACAAAAAATATGTTTCATATATACCTACATGAAAATGTTTCAGTATTAGTACCGTTTTGAATATAATATAACCAACACCCGAAGAATATTATAACAGGTAAAGTAATTTAACCCCTAATTGACAAATGATCCCAAGTATTTCTTCAATTTTAATGGTTGTCTATCACTTCAGCATTTACGAAAGTTATTCTCTTCTTGACGAAACACCATCAAAAATCACTGATCAAATTTTCACATCAAATTTATTGGCAGCTCTTCAATCAAACTGCCAATGAAACACAATATTCTGACACATTTTCCCAAATCCCGTCACGATCCTATCATTTTCTATAGCCATTGTGGTAAAGCGTGTAATGTGTTTATTTTCAGAACATAATTCTGATTCTTTGTATCTATCTGTTTCATTCTTTTATGGTTATAAAGATGCGGTCAGCATAATTTGGCAAACATGTTTTTCGATTTGTAACGAAAATAAATTGAATGGCAACTCGAACGGAAAAAGATCGCAGAAGGTTAAAGCTATTGTTTTGAATCAACTGAGAGAATTTAAAAAACTCATTCAAATCGCTTCAATAATGGTTGTACCTATTAATTCATTTTTTGTTGGAAAGTTCCTCTAAGACAGATGGAACCAGGAATTTTTTTTCAACTGAATTACGATCAACTTGGAATTTAGTTGTTTTACAGGGATACTGCCAAAACTAACTTTCTAATGAGCCTCCAATGAAAGTGAGAACGTCACCAATCCCATTGGTTTTTGATGCCATTCAAAGGAATTCTACGAAGAAGTAATTCCAGAATTCCAGACATATTAATATTTACAACATACATACTACTGGTCGCAAGTTAAAATAGAAAACCTCGTTAATCCTTAGCTCGCACAAGTTTTTACTTTTGTTGAGAATACGCTGATGTCAAAAATGAGGTATTAAATTTTTCTACTTAAGTGGTACATTTGAAATATGTGCATTTTTATAATACTGAAGTGAGTTCTTGAATAAAGTTCTCATAGTTTCTTGAAGACTTCAAATAACCAAACAATTTGGGGTCTTCATGTTGAATCTACTTGATGATGATGAAGGAGTGGGAGTTGGCATTAGAATGTATTCTATTTGCCACCTGAATCCACTTCAGTTATTAAATCATAGTCTTCATTCCAAAAATTAGTCGTCCTGAAACTAAGCCCCGTCGCCTAACATGTTGAAAATTCCCCTTACTTTGATTCATATACTTATTTGCTATTCATGCTGAATCACATTTAGTTGTGGAATTATACTTTTTACTGCAAAAATTTGTTGTCTATAAACTGAATTTTTCATTTACACATTTCAATCAAAATTATAGTAGTGTCATTTTATACAGGGTCTTTTACGACGAGCGTTCGATAGGAATATATGGAGAACGATTCAAAATAAAAACTTGAAATTTTGTAGTAGTGGGTTTTACAAAATGACCTCAACTATAATATTTTCAACTTCCGGTCTCTTTCCGTTATAGCAGAAGTTGAGGGCAACTTCCTTATTTCAAATAGAACACCCTATATTTTATTACATTTTTTAATTTCTCAGCACATTTTAGGCCCACTTTGTAAAACAATCCCTATACCCAATTTGTTAGTTCTCCAGATATCAATTTTTTTCTGAAAAATTTAACAGTTACAGCACCACTCCGAAAAAATCATAACTCATAGACAGTAATAGTTGAAAATGTGAATTTCACAGAATCACACCTTAAGCATCAAGTCATGAACAGGTCCATCGAATTTTTGAAAATAATTTACAGGGTGGTCAAAATTTCCACCTAAACCATAACATCGATAAAACTGATGAAACACGATTTTTTCAAATAGAAACCATACACTATTCTATTATTTTTGGATACTACGAAAAAAAGATATCAAATTCATGAAGAATGTCCTATACCGAAAATATAGCCCTGGCAAGATATATCCGATTATGGGAAATATTTGAAATGTAAATCATTCGAAGCAATACCAAATCAAGAAAACTTTGAAGACAAATGGAGTTCAAATAAATATGTCAAAATTTGATAAGATATAATTGACGTGTATTTCGTCGTTTTCTATTTGTGTGCAGAATGTCTCGTTTGGGGGTATTCTAATGAAGATTTCCTGAATTTAATAATCATTTATAGTGAATACAATAAGATAATGAACAGAACTTGTCGTGTTTTTGCAAAAAGATTTCCAAATCTACACAGACCCGATAAAATATTCTGAAATGACTTCTAAGATACTGCCGTGATTTCGGATTTTTTTGTCTGTCATCAACAGAAAAAAACCACTCGTAAACAATGAGGACATCGAAAATGTTTATGCGGATCCTGTTATGTAAACGAAGGGTTCTGAGAGCTTTCAATAATTTGATTCCTGACTCCATACAGATAGCTACAGAAAGCGGTATGCAAAAAAAATATATTCTTCTTTTGAACAAAACGGCAATGTCTTTGAACATCTGTTGAAATGAACCACAATATTATTTGAATTTAAAGAAATTTAGTTAAATTCTAAAATTGAAGTAAAATCTAAACTTAAAAAATATAAACAAAATAAAATTTTTGTATTCGATATCAATAAACAAAGATACAAGTCATCTCTGTCATAGTATTTTATTTCAATTCATCCATTTTCATGTTGAGTTACCTTTTACCAACGACAGAGTTAATTTTATTTCATTTGTTTTCAAAGCTTCCTTTGTTTGGTATTGCTTCGAATGATTTACATTTCAAAAATTTCCCAAAATCGGATATATCTTGCCAGGGGTGTATTTAAGGTATAGGACATTCTTCATGAATTTGATATCTTTGTTTTTTAGTATCCAAAAATAATAGAATAGTGTATAGTTTCCATTTGAAAAATCGTATTGTATCATGTTTTCTCGATGTTATGTTTTAGGTGGAAATTTCGACAACCGTGTGAATTATTTTCGAAAATTCGATGGACTTATTCATGACTTGATCCTTAAGGTGTGATTCTGTGAAATTCTGCATTTTCAACTGTTACTGTCTATGAGTTACGATTTTTTCGGAGTGGTGCTGCAACTGTCAAATTTTTCAGAAAAAATTAATATCTCGAAAACTAACAAATTTGGGTATAGACATTGATATACAAAGTGGATCCTAAAATGTGCTGAGAAATTCAAAAATGTAATAAAATACAGGGTGGTCTATTTGAAATAAGGAAGTTGCCCTCAATTTCCGGTATAACGGAAAGAGACCGAAATATTTTGGTTGAGAATGCCATTTTGTAAAACCCACTACCACCAAATTTCAAGTTTTTATTTTGAATCGTTCTCCATATATTCCTAACGAACGCTCGTAGTGAAAGGCCCTGTATTACTCTGATGCGTCTCTGTAACGGGGATTGCCTTTTATATTTTGGGATTAGGGAACAGAAACAAATATCAATCATCGAAAATCACTTCATTGTTTTTCAAAATATTCCCCATGACGATCTATACACTTTTGCATGTATTCGAACCAATTGTCGAAGCACTTTTGCCACTCTGATTGAGGTATCTCCAAAAAATGCATTCTGAATGCAGCAACCGCTTCTTTAGGTGTCGAAAAACGTTGACCTCTCAGTTTGTTTTTTACGTACGGGAATAAAAAGGAGTTATTCGGTGCCAAGTCAAGACTATACGGCGGATGACTCATCAAATCGAAGTTTTGGGTGCTCAAAAATGCAGTTGTTTGAGCCGATATGTGAGAGCTCGCATTGTCGTGGTGAAGAGTGATCCGTCTTCGGCGGTAGGTTTTCCTGATTTCTTGGAAGACAACTGGCAAACAAATGGTTGTGTACCACTCAGAATTGACTGTTATGCGTTGTTCTAGTAGTACGGTTGCGACATGTTCAGTTTTTCCGAAAAAACAGGCGACCATCTGCTTGGAAGTGCTTCGTGCGCAAAGAACTTTTGTTCGATTTGGCTCATCTTGAAAACCTACAGTCGACTGCTGTTTACTTTCGGGCTCGTACGCGTAAATCCACGATTCATCATCACCTGTCACGATGTCATAGACGAGTTTAGAAGCACC
>WOGR01010216.1:0-11010 GCA_015342045.1 Leptinotarsa lineolata
TTTATACGATTGAAAGTTCGTGATATGTGTGTGTTTCTTGAATAAGTTAATAAAAGCACGTTTTACACTATCACTTTATTATAAACAATTTTAAATTCTCAAAAGATAGATTTACTGAGTTGTGGTATTTCCTATTCATTTTCGGTTCTGAATAAAGTCTGACAGAATTTCAAAAATGTTCAGTTTGAAAGGGGTTCGTTTTTAGGTAGGATAAGTTTTCGAGAAAAAAAGGTTTTGGCTTTGAAAGATTCCCACAGTTTTTTTTGTATACAGATGGAGCCAAAAGCCAAAAACTTTCTTTTACAAAACTGTATTATGCTGATAGGGTACAAACTCCCCAATTTCACATATCTTGCCTCTAATAAAACGATAAAAAGTTTCAAAAAATGTATTATTGAGAAACGTAATATATTCAAATGATAAATAATCAACATGTAGTCACATTATTTACTGAAACGAAAAAAGAAACAGAATGACACAAAATATATTTTCAAAAATAACTCAACACATATAACTTTCTAAAAAAGGAACTATTTGGGAATAATTATTGACGATTATAAAATGAAGAAATGAATGAGCTATGTTTTAGACCACAAAAAAATACATAAAATATCAACCAATGGGTAGATAAAATAAAAAATCTCATTCTAGGTATAAGTAACAATAGAATATCACATTTTATATAAATCACAATTTCCATCACTAAACAAGAAACATCTACTGTGAAACTTTCTCTTACACACTGAGCATATTTTCATTTCTTCAGTAACGGAACTACTACAAACCATACATATTTCTGAAACATCCTCTGAACTTATCAACAGTTCCATTTTAATTTTCTTTCTAAATAGGGTAATATATTTTGGGGTTGAAAATGATGCTTTCAAAGCATAGTGCTGACAGAAATAAATAATAAATACTCCACAAAATTTTCCATGATATGATATTTTGAAGTTTCCACCCCATTTCCACCCGCTCAGATGGCCTGTTAAACAATATCGTGATGTTTTTCTTATCTATTCGGTCATCAGAAATTACATCAGTTTGACAGGTGTACAAAGTCGATTTTTTATGTTACGTTACGAATTTTTCAAATATTTCCACCTCATTTTCACCCCCTCAGACGGCCTGTAAAACTATGGCGTGATGTTTTTCCTGTCGATTTGGTCATCAGGAATAACATACCTCAATCTTGTAGGTGTAGAAATTCAATTTTTGATGATACGACTTTTTGAAGTTTTCACCCTATATCCATCCCCTCCGACGGCCTGTAAAACTATGGCGTGATGTCGATTCGGTCATCAGGAATAACATATCATATATAACATAGCATATTGAAAAATGGTAGGTGTACAAAGTCGTAAAAGAAATAATAATTGTTCATAATTTTTTTCTCAGTGTTTTCTGTGGATGTGGATATAAAATGAAAAAATAATAGTTCATAATTTTTTTCTCAGTGTATTCTGTGGATGTATATAAATTCACACCCGCAAAGGGTGTGAAGTTATATTGACTGTAAGTATATTAACTGTTAGTGTTTTATACCAGGACGTTGTATTCTATTCAACTTGGTACCTGAAGGGGAGACTGCTGTCCGAATCTTCTTCCATTGTGAAGTTTATCAGCTCATCATAATAATACAAAACTTTCAGAATTACACTTATACAATTAAGATGTGGTATAAGTACCGACGATTATATTATATTTCTTCAAAAAATGAATTTGAGAAGATTAATTATTATCAATGCAAAATCTACCAAATCGTTCAAAACATCATACTACCAAATCGTCCAAAACATACAAACTGTGCTAAAATTGGTTTATAAACCATATTAAATAATGAAAAAGCAATAATGTCAAATAAAAATTATACTGCCTGAATAAATTATGCAAGAGTGAATTTACGATTGAAAATTGTGTCCAAATGTTTATTTATATTTTCGATGGAAGTAGTAGACGAAAAATTAGTGAAAAGAGCTAGAAATATAATGAAATAAGAATATTTTTCGCATCTTCATTTTTCTAAAATATTAAATTTGATGATTTATTTGAAATATGACGAGATGAATATAGTAACAGTCATTTATCAAATATTTTCCTCAATATTCACAATTTCAATGAGTGCAATTTCCATTGGATGTTTTTCTCACTGTAAGATACGTTTAGCCAATGAAATTTTTGTTGAATAGCTATCAGCTCAAAATAAATGAGTTGAAATAAATGAGTATTGAAGGCAAACTTAAAATAACTTCTAGGAAACACAAATTGTTTTTGTGATAAATAATTGAAAATATTCCATTATTGAACATTTTTTTTCTTGAGATTGGTGAAGAAAACTCCGATACGTACCAAGAAATAAACAAGAAAGTTATACAAGTATTTCCCATGAAATATTGTGATCAAGAAGTAAACAATAACAAATGAAAATAAATGAAAATAAACAATGTCAAGAGCCAATTTAGGTTAGAACACATGTTTCTTCAAAACTAACCTGATTTCTGACGTTTATCACCAGTTGAGTGTCCGTAAAATTCACTAACACTAACGAACATAACACAAGAAAGTTTTTGAAATGGAAACAGTTCATTTTAAAATACATATTCGTTGTATTTTGGACCGAACTGACAGTTCTCTCAGCACTCCACCATTTCGGTAAAGGAACAATCACACAATGCGGCAAGGTTCCATCTGATAGGCAACACAACACGCGTTCAAGTGAAATTTAGCAACACGCAGACGCGAGTACATGTGGATTTTAGACTCTTTATTGATTCCATAGGCGTAGACTTAAACTTTTTGTCTAGTCAAATAGCTTACCTCAATTATTCGGGCATATAATATATGTATATATATTTCAATAAATATATTGTGATCAGTATTTAAATCTGATAGTTACCGATATTCTACTATTTTAACTGAGACACTCATTTAGAGAAGTGCAAGGGCGTGATTAAAGGGTGGAGGGGGTGACGGGGCAGTCACTACCCTCCTGACATAAACAAATTAAAGTTCGATGTATAGTTTCCAAAACGAATAAAAGGCAAGAAACTCTGTTGCACCTCAGTAAAACAAAAAAAATCGACATGGGATGTAATCTAGATATTGGTGAATATAATTACTGTGGAGTTATTCCAGGCAACTGATATTTTGGAAAAAGTTCAATACGAAATTTTCACTTCTTCGAAAGAATGAACAAGAAATCATATACTATGTCTCAACGACATTTTACTAAACAGTTTTACAAAAACGCAACACGTGTTTCGTCAAACAATGGTTTCTTCAGCTGTGTCTATACTACCTTTAACGCTTGAAGACGCCATTGTATGGCGAAACACATATTGCGGTTTTTGTACAACTGTTTGGAGGAAATCTTACAATAGTATGTTTTGGAATTTTTTCGAAAAGTTTGGGTTCCTATCGCTCTATATTCAAGAAATGCTTTGAAATTTTTACGATAGATCGGAATCAGTATTAGGTGTCTCGAGACAGTTGATATCTTCTTCTCGATGTTCCCGAAAATAAATATCTTGTCTACTTTAGCTTTTATGATAGTATTCAAAAACCACTGTTTAGTGAGAATCTCACAATAATAGATTCTTTTTTGTGCATCATATAGAGAAGTTAATCTTAGACATGAACTGAAAGATTTCCACATTTTTTGTATAAAGATGAGGAAGTAGAAAGCCACAACCTTTCCTTTCCAAAAATAATTCTCTTCTAAAAAGTACCCCTTTCGGTTTAAACAAGATTCCTATGGTTCGGATTAAGTTGAATGAGCAAATGAATGTTATCGATGACATGAGTAGATTCAACTCATTCATAACAAAGTCGTAATTTTATGAATGGATTGAGTGCTTCATTTCGCAATATTATGCAGATTGGTGCTGATGAGGCAATAAGGCAAATGTCTTATTTCAAAACATCGAATGTCCTCCATTGATAATTACTGTTTAATGTAAATGAAAATTCAATTCTTTCACATACGAGGGTGGTCTGAAAAGTTTTCGTTTCCGCTTCATCAACACATATTTTCATTTGATGGAACTGATTACTTCAGTACTTTCTATTAAAATCTTTCTAAAATTAAATAACCGATTTAACGTATTGAAAACATCTTCTTGTGAGAATTTCATATAAACAGTTCACAAAACCGTCACAAAACAGTAGCAAATCTCAATGAGGTGTGATCAGTACGTTATTCATGAATTTCAGGTGGGATTCTATCAAGTGTCGAACAAGTCGAAATTAACTTCAAAGATGAAGGAAATTGTTTTCAATGAATGATATTCTTCTATTACGAAGCAATAATAGATTTCCAGCCAGATATATTCTCAATATTCAATAATTTATCAACATGTACATTCATTCAAATCAAAGATTCTTCTTTTTGTCATTAAATTTAATGTTTTGTTATTTCTCATAAAAATTTCATTCTATGTGAGCAATCAGCAGGGAGAGGCAGAAAAAAGGAATTAGGTGAAATCTGAACACTGATTTTATACCATAAGAATTAAAAATCATAAAAGTTTCCACATAATATAGTGTCAACAGTATAACAGTTCACACATTCATATTTCTCAAATTATGAATGATAGTAATTAAAATATCATCAACCAAATAAACAATCCAGAAAAATATAATAACTGTTGTTCAATTGTAGTGAATGTGTAGCCAGTGAATCAAACAAATCTCTGGCAAATACAGCAAAATATTCATTTGCAACATATGTGTATGAATATGAAAATTGAATTTTTCAATAATTACTGACCAACAACAGAAATATAAATCATTATTTTTATTATACAATAATCAATCTGATAACCAATCTTAGAAATGAAATCGTCAGAATCAACTACTTGTATAACCACCTTATTGAGTTTATAGCTTTGAACATTTAATGCGGGGCACAATGAATTCACACATAGTAAAAGTTGAAACTGTTGAACATTCAGGAATGTCAATAACAAAATTAGATTTGTCTACAAGATAAGGACCAATTACTAAGTGTTTGTCCCAATCATTTTTGTTTAAAAAGCTATCACTAAGAATCAACTGATGTTGGAGAGCAAAACTGTAAATGACTTTTTCTAAAGAATGTCAGCAGCAAACTTGGAAACTTTCAGTTTAGATTGAAAGTTTTTAGATATTGAAGAGTTTTTTCAATTGAGAGGGTTATACTTTTTTTGGGGAAAAAGAAAGTTTTTGCCTTTTTTTCACTCCATCTTGATATAGAAAATGTGGAAATCTTCCAAAAAAATAAAGAAAGCGATCAATTTTAAAAGGAGTAACTTTATACATAGATGTGTTGATCATGCAAGGAAATAACTTTCAGACACAAACTGGAAGAAAAAGTCCTTCTGAAACAGCTACTTTCATATAAACATTGAATTACACGAAAAAAAATTCTTGTGAAACAAATACTTTTATATGAACACTGAATTATACCAAAAAACAGTTTCCTCTACTCAGTTCGTATTCCAAACATCCGTTTTGGAATTGAATCAGATATCATTCACAAGATTCCTACACAATATAATAGAAAAAAGTTATAATTTCACTCCCATGCGGAACACTATCATCCTGACTGGTAGACATCAATGTTTCGCCGTAAGACACTTGCCTTAGGGCTCTTCAGTACCAATCTGGATAACATTATAAGAAAAAACACATAATTCGTTTATAAATTACGGCTTGATGTCACGGAATAATTTCAATCCACTCATGTCATAGATGGCATCGTAATGACATTCATTTACTTATCAGATTAAATAAATTGAATAGAACTCGCCGATACCTGATGAAAATCTATATTAAAACTCATTAATACAATAATACAGTTTCTTATATGATTTTCACTAGAGTAAAACATACAATAAACTGTATTATGGTATTAATGAGTATTAGATTAAATTCCAGCTAAAAGAATTTTGTTCAAATTGAAAGGTATATATTTAAAGAGTCATTGATTTTTGGGAAAGAAGTTGTTTGGCTTTCTACTAATCCATCTTCATACAACAAATGTGGGAATCTTCCAAATAAGGGAAGAAAGCAATCAATTTCATTGATTGTAACATGAAAGGAAGGTATTTCATTGAAAACTCAAGTTTCCTTCATAACTGTTGCATATACATCTTTCGAATTAACATGCTCAGTATACTTTTGTTTTGTTCGTGGGATAAAATTCACAGTGGAAAATGATGATTCTGCATCTGCTTCAGGAGTGAGACAAAATCGTCAATAAAACTTGTTGTCACCTATCACTAGACCAATAATGAAATATATTTTTTTTGTATTATTTCTGACCTTCACTCCAATTCTATTACTCTCAAGATGAATCGATTCATTGCTTAGATTTGAAAAATGTTTTCATTTTCATATATCTTAAGATCGTGAGAATCAAATAACATTACTTATAAAATGTTGTCGTCCAGTGTACTTCGTAAATTTTGTGACAGAAATGAAAAAGAGACATATACATACTGCTCCCAACTGCCTTTCAGAGCAAAAAGAAGCAATCAGCCACTCAGACTCTAGTTTCAATGAGATAGGTTCGGCTAAATGTACTTTATTATCTTAAGGTAACAAAGAGAACTTCAATATACATCAGTACTATCCACCCGGATCAAGAAATAATGCAGAATAAGTGTTCTGAGAGCAACTTTCTTTGCTGTTATTCGGTACACTTTCGAGATCTATTCGGTACACCTTCGAGTTCAACCAGCTGCTCAAAATTTGCTGTCTCATTTGTTGGATATACTGAAAATAATCTGCTGGGAAATATTTCTTGTATTCCTGAAAATGGCATTGATTGTAAGTGGTCGACCGTAAAAAAATGGGGTGTCGAAAAATAATATTATTCAACCTGAAATTGAAGATATTGAACGACAAGCTTTGTCTGAACACAAGCATTGTTTCTTTTTCTCATAAAGAAATGTTACTTCAACATTCAATTTGAAACGGTATCAGGTTAAATCAATGACTTGATTTCAAATCCTTTTGAATTTTGTAAATCTATTACTATATCAATACTTGCGCCCAGTTTAGTTCAAAAATAATTGTCATTTTTTTCATTCTAATATTACTTTTTCGAAATGTTCATATCAAAAATAAAACAATGTCAAGAAAACCTGACAGAAAACAAATGTTATGCTTTTTGCATAATCAATACTATTCAATATTATTCTCAACATCATCACTGTCAGACATTCTTGATTATAGCGGCAGTAATAAGGAGACTGAAATGATATTACAAGAAGATTGGGCATCGGTATATGAATGAGATCTTCCCTGGTAAATGTATCGTTCAAAGAGGACCAATGGAGTGACTAGCTAGGTTACATTTTTCAGGTCCGTTCGAAGTTTTTAGGCAATTTAGTGTAATCAATGAAACTTAACTAGTTGATTCACGTCAACGTAATTGGTGTATGCCGGAACAATATATTAAATGCGTAGGTGAATCCCAGACCATTTTCTTATATAGAAACAGAAGGCTGCCATTTTGAAAACTTGTTTAGGTAATAATTCTTGAATAATACCTTAGGAAACCGATTTTTTTACATAAAAATAACAAAGAATTTCGGTTAATGTTGGTAATTCTAACTTTCTTTATGTTGATTCATCATAAATCATGTCATTTCTAGAGATGTTTCAGTATCAACTGGAGTTCACGGACAACATTCTGTGTATGGGTCTTTTTCTAGATTATCGATTATAATATCTGAATATTTTATTCTTTTGTCGTCTGTTGAACATATTTTCTTTTCATAAAATAATAAAATCAAATATAATCATAATCTTCACCATCATAACCACTCAAAATATTCTGAAATGAAAATGAAAGCTTCGGGGTTTCGCTCGCATTCCATTTCAATTGATTTGTTACGAAAAATAAAAGTATTTGCTTCAAACTATCATAGAGGTTTCATGATAATATTTTGACATTTTTATTCGCTTTTGAAGTAGTGTATTTCGCGAAAAGTAAGGAATAATAAAGCTAACTGAGATATGTCAAAAAAGCAATGGCCCAAAACCGAGCTCTGAAATTCACCATTTTCCATCATTTTATGCTCAGAAATTTTCCTATTCACTCAAAAATGAAAGATTCTGATAAATGAGTATGATCGTGTGAACGGAACACAACTGAAACTGGAAATTATAATGTTCGATGCCCAAAACTGATGTAGACGCTCTTTAAATTGCTCCACAAAATAATTCAATTCCATCGGTCAACATCAACTGAACATTCTAATAGCTTGGCCACGAGTGAGTGCATAAGTGAATTTGTCCGTCAAGTAAGAAAAGTGAAGTTACATTATGCCTACCAGAAGTAAATTAAAAATGAATTCTATAATAAAGGATTCGATTCAGTTCAGTGAGTTTATCAGCCAAATAACAAAAAAGGTAACTGATAAAATCGAGCAAAAACTCAAAACGATCCAAAACGAGTTGATAGCACAAGGCAACAAAATAACTGCCTTAGAGCAAAAAATGGAACAAATAAACCTGCACAATAGTCAAATGACTGCCATGGAACAAAAAGTAGACGACATACTGCAATATATGAAAATGAGTCATATTTGTGTATATGGGATAAATGAAGAAACTGGAGAAAGTTTACAAGAAAAAATCATGGAGATTATCAACACAAATACCAGCTTAAACTTCAGTGAAGCAGATATCAAGGAATGCTACAGAGTGGGTAACACATCTGGAAATACAAATAAATACAGACCAACTATACTCAAATTTGTGAACCCTGAAATAAAATTCAAGCTTTTCAAAAATGTTCATAAATTCAAAGGAAAACAGATATTCTTTGCAGACGACCTAACAAAACGTAGGAGGTCCCTACTGAAAGAGGCTCAAACTACCCTTGGCGTAAGGAACGTAAGGTTTTATAAAGGATACATTCACACCAAACATGAGGGACGTAATACCAGAATCAACTATGGAGGGGAAATTGCCAAATATAGGTCCAACTTCTAACTGATTGTAACGTATCCATGAACACTTTTTTTCTGTGGTACAACATATTCAATTGGAATTCTCCGATAATGTATATATAGAACATTCATTGTAAAAACTTCATAAATAGGAGCAATGGTGCTATTTCTACCTTTTTTTTCTTCATCCAATTTTTTTTATTGAACTAAATTTATTTTTCATTATCATCCAAACCTTCACATACTATTATATATTATTCACAACCTCCTTTTTTATAGGTTCATAACTTAGTAAACTGATATGTTAGGATTTCTAGATCTGATAGAAAACAATGAAGAAAGAGAAACAGTCGAATGCCAAAACTTCCAGAAGAGTGTACATCGATGGAGTGGTGAGTGGTTTCCAAACCTGTTTCACCTAAATATTAGGAGCTTGAATAAAACTTCCATGAACTACTCATTCATATAGAAGATATTCGATTCAAGAATATAGATATATTGATCTTATCTGAAACCTGGATATTAGAAAATTATGAAAATTTTTCTATCCCTAATTTTGATATTATTTACACTGAATCACGCTATAATCAGAAACAATATCAACTATTCAACTTCTGTTAAACATCTATCTGAAATGAATTTACTGAAAATTCTATTCTCATTGAATAACATTACATTTACACTGACCTGCTCCTACAGACCACCAGCGACAAATCTAGATTCATACCTAGTTGATCTTGAAAACTACTCAATGACTCAATCTAACAGTGATATGAGAATATTCATTGGTGACACAAATATAAATATCTTGAACCTGTCAGAACACAGAGTTAATAAATATATATGCATGTTGGCAGAAACAGGATTCTTCTCATTTATTAACAAATCAACTAGGACCACTAGACTAACACAAAGCTTGATAGACCATATATTTGTAAATTTCAAAAATAAAAATATATACAATAAAATTGATCCTCGAACTTACATTTTCAAAACTGGTATAACTGATCATGACACGCTACTCCTATCGATTAAAACTGATAATATTACAAATAGAAGCATAAATAACACGCCAAACGCAAATATAACATATATCAACCATAGTAAACTACAAAAAATGCTGAAAAAAGGAAAGTGGGAAACAGAGATGAAAACCGGAAATACTCTACGCGAACTTTATCAATAAAATCTCCATATATATTCATGGGAGCAAATAAAGTCAAATATCATGTGAAAAACGAGACCAAATTGAAACCCTGAATAACGCTAGGTTTAATTAAATCAGTCAATCATAGAGACTATTTAAAGAAAAATCTTTAGGAACAAATAGCGGAGAACATAAAAACGAATATAGACACTATAGAAACTTTCTATGTAATTCAATAAGAACTGCGAAAAATGACTATTACAAAACTGAAATAAATGAATCAGGTAAAAATTTTAGAAAAATTTGGAATAAAATAAAAGAAATAACGAATGATACCTCACATCACAATAGTACGCAGAATTTTCAGTTTATCAACGAACAAGGCAGAAAACATACGGATGAAGAAGTAGCGAACATGTTAAATTACCATTTCATAAATATAGGTTAAACCATGTCAAACAGAATAGATAAACCAACATCTCTTCCTATAGAAAACAATAATAATATGAGAAATTCGCTTTTTCTCCACCCGGTAACAGAAAATGAAATCATAAAGATAATATCTGGATTGAAAAATAAGACTTCTCCTGGTCCTGACAAAATTACGGTATCCTTCATTGATAAATATCACATTTATCTCATAAAACCATTATGCTTTATCATGAACTCAATTTTTCTGTCTTGAAAGATACCGATTAATTTAAAAAATCCATCACAATCCCAATTCATAAATCTGGAGACAAGCAAAAAACAAACAACTATAGACCCATAACATTTATAAACAATTTTGCAAAAATATTCGAAAAATGTTTGAAAAACAGATTAGTAAACTTTCTTGATAACAACAAAATCATTTCCAACTCCCAATATGGATTCAGGGAAAACTTATCAACAGAACAAGCTGTTTTTGAACTAGCAAAT
>WOGR01010217.1:0-11010 GCA_015342045.1 Leptinotarsa lineolata
GAGGTGTACTGAGTTGAACTTCAAAACGATGAGCAGCCACAGTCCGTCGCGTATTTCTGATATGCACCGCTCTTGGTGGAATCAAATGTGCCAAGTCTCTTGAACACTTCCTATGAAAGCACCCATAGAAGAGAAACAAATCTCCAACCTTTCTTCGATGTTCCAGACTATCAAGGTTGCAAGTTATGTTGGCGCCTCCAATCAGGCGGATGGCTCTTTTCTGGATGGAATCCAGCAGCTTCAGGGTATGTTTAGGGACGGAGCTCCATACATGAGAACAATACTCCAAAGAAAGTCTGATCTGAGCTTTTTAAAGCAACAAAAGTTGCTAAGGTGTGTATAGTTTTCTGCTTCGAAATAGTGTTCCAAGCTTTTGAGAAGCAGCCCTTGCAATTCCAGCAATATGATTGTGCCAAGACATATTAGTGTCTATTTTAACACCCAACAAACACACACACAACAAACACCCAACAAACTTCTCGCAGAGAGCGGAATTTTCTGTCCTGACATTTTTATATCCGGTTCAGAGACATTCATCTTTTTGGACAAAACCGATGCCTGTGTTTTCGTGGCATTGAATTGAACCTGGTTGCTTTCACCCCAGTTCGAAATTACCTCTAGATCCTCATTAGAATATGCAACCTCCTGCTGCCGATGAAGATGTACATCCGCAACCGATTTCCTGGTATCCAAATGGAATGACGAGACAAGTGTGCTGTCGTCAGCAAAGCAATATATTGGATTCTTGATGGGTTGAAATAGTACACAAAGGTACCTCTTTTCGTATAAAATATACATTTCATGCTGATCAAAATATGGTCATATTTTTCAGACTCGACATTGCTTCGTCAACCCTGTATATTTGAGCGAAGTTCAATAATATTGGATGCCTCTGTTTTGTTGGTTATTGCATAATTAGCTGAGCAGTATTTCACGTCAAGTCACATTCGTTTTGTCCAGTTTTGTTTATATATCAGTTTCATGACTGTCTTATACTTTGCCAGCATCTAAAATATTACGATGTTTTGATAATTTCGTTTCGGAATATAGTGTCGGTCTAAAATCCAAGCCAGCGTTTAAAGAAAAGACAGCAATTATTATCTATTTATATTACGCACAATGATTCAACTGTTGGTTTTAAATTCCTGTTGAAACATGAATGTTTTTTTCAATTACAACTAACGCAAGGTGGACCACACAGTGTGTCTTATAGTTTTTTGGGTGTTTCATTCTCACGCAAACTCTCGATAATTATCCAATTATTGAATTAACCATCCGTTCATATTGGAACTTTTTAAACTGGCCTTAATGGTAGTTTATCTCGAGTTTTAATTGAGAAATTGAGATATCTTTAATTACGAGCATTAGACAAGGCAGTTGAGAAATCATCGATTCGCCACGGCATTTATAGGTTATTGAGAAAAATAGAAGAATCAATCTTGCTACTCTTCATTTTATTTTTTCCTTCGTCTCTACAGAACACCCCCACTCCTCCACTTTACCCAGTCGAATAATCAGGAGCTACCGTGCGCACAGCGGGAAATTCAAGTTCCTTAAGAGGTGTGTGTAAGAGTGAGAGGACGGTTTGACGTAATCAATGCCAAAAAGGATAGAATGAGTATCGGAGAGATTCAGTTGAGAGATAACAGCGTGGTTGAATAAAAATAATAAATGTAGATGAAAATATTGGAAGCGTCAAAGTGGCATAATAATAATGATGAATGAAAAATCGGATTGAAGAAAAAAACATGACGGCGGGTATTGAGTGGAATATACAGGGTGTCTCAAAATACATCATTTAATTATTTTTTTGAAATTGAACAAAATAAAATTGGAAAATCGAATGTTTAACAATAATACCGTAATGCAATCCACTGAAGATGAAGAAATTGCACGAGAGGAGCACTATGTTCAGTGTTGCCAGGTCTACCGTTTTTGCAGTAGATCTTCTGATTTATCTGCTGTTAAACATGATAATAACCTATCAATACAGGCCATATTAGTAACTTCGTGCTTCAAAAACACAGTTTGAAAAATTTTATAATAACTCGGTTAATAACTGGACGAAATTCTTTGAAATAAGAGAATAAGAGTAGGGGTGGAAATACATTGCATATCTATTGGGGTTTTAAGATTATATTTCTTACAAGTAGCCACTATTCTCAATGTTCAAAACTTGCATCGATTGGTTACAGAATTCAGGTACTGAATGTGTTTTACTTGAACAATATTTCTTTAAAGAAATTGTAACAGGAGATTTTTTTTTGATGAAAATAAAAAATTTAATCAAATAACTAACCACTACCATCCTTTCGCGGAAAATTTATGGACGGATGCCGAGGCGCTTTTCAATTTTTTTTTCAAGGGACTTTGGTTTCCTTTTCGTACTGGGTTTGAGCAGATATTTGTAAGAATCAATGTTTTCAATAAACAACCAACACCAGAAAATTTGAGAACTAGCTTGTATTGCAACCGGTAATAATTGTTATATTCGGCTTATTCAAATCCAAATTGTGTTCAACAATTTTTTTAGGTTCACTAGGTATTTTATCAAAATTTCAATTTCCCAACAAACTAAACTATCTCAAATAATTTTTAAATCGACACCGTGACAATGATTGTCAAGGAATTCGACCCTCCTTCATATAAAACAAATGACTCAATCACGACAACAATATAACTAACCTATACAGTTACGGAAATATGTAACACGATATTGTAACAAAGCTAATTTATAAATTGCTAATATATTCAGTATTGTTACAAGTCTATCGAAGAATCTCGTGTTTTTCTTGGTATTATAATTGATCTGTCGTATTGTTTAAGAGATATTCTCAGCTAAGTACCGATCAATTAGTCATTATGCTGTCAATACTTGAAAAATATTCTATCGTAATTCGTAGGTACTGAAGTGGCTCAATTTGGGATAATGAGATTTAAATGTACACAAATTGACAAGGCATTGTTGGTTGATGTACAAGGAGACATCGGCATTAACTCATAAACTCATAAACATTAACTCGTAAACATAAAAGAGAAATTTAAACTTATGGATCCGTCTAATGGGTAACGACTAGAGAAAATCTATCCCCATTAATTTATTCGTGAAATTGTCTACTACGAAAAGTATGACTGATGTTCAATGTTCTGTACTGAAAAATAACGTTCAGTTGTTAAATACGTACACGAGCCATAAGATCTGAGAATTTGCTTCTTACAAATTAACCAACTTTTCAACTCGTTTGAAAACAGAAAACTCATGAGGATATTCTTTTCAAATAAACGTTTTTCAACAATTTTAAGGCGCTAAATATATCGAACTGGTAAAATCAGGCGTGTGTACTAGACTATACTAGTACTAGACTATACTAGTCTATACTGGAGTATAGACACTATAGACATAATTGTAAGAGGCATCTAGTTTTATGATTTGCACCCATTCATTCCATTTCTTTAGTTCACACAGAATGTTACCTCTAAACAGTGCCTACGAATATATAAAAGAGAAATAGTGAAAATAGGAAAGATTGAACTGTAATCACGGAATGTCCATCTTCTCTGTTTATACTTTTGTCTGTCTACTTTTGTTTATAATCTATAGTGTAATGAAGAAATTTCTGGAAACCAATTTCGCGAAAACGTCCAGCTGTGATCATACATATCTGTATGTCAAAAGCCCACCCATGTTGAGAAAGCACTAATGAATGAGACTCGTGAAATTCAGATAATACACATGATTTCAACAATCTTAATATCGCACATACAGATATATCTTATGACATATGTTTACGTAATGTCTCTTAAACTGTACTAATAATGTGAAGCTAAATTATTTGGTTATTTCTTGTACACCGTTTGTTTTAGAATGTTATTCAAATCTGGAAAGACATTAGATTGTTGGTTTATATCACAGAAACATATCGCTCCTTTGTTCAGCTACTACGCTTGAATGTTTTTGTGATAATTTGGCCTTTGTTCTCAAATGATGATGACTACTTATTTTAAAACAATATACCGATGAGTTTTGGCACGAGTATTGACTGTGACACTCTACTGAGTCATCGCTGCAGATCAGATTTATATACCGTTTTAAAATCAATATATTTGCCTTTGAAACCCGTATATAGGGTGGTCAAAAGAAAACGAAACAGTTGAACATTACTCCTACAACCTTGATTATGATAAAGAAGGATCCCCGCAAAGCCAAGCTTCGACATTACGAGAAATCGCTTTCAGTGTTTCTCTGTAGCTTACTTTCACTCAAGCATGTTCTTTAAGAACATTTGAGTCTAACATTACATTCGTGGTTCAGCCTAGCACCACTAAGAAATCTTAGCGATTCGAAAGAGCGTTGCTTGTGTTGGATCATAAAAGCTTTTGTTTCTGAGCTTTTGGGATAAAAATTGATTCAGTTATTCGAATATAATGATAAATATACAATATTCATCATTAAATGAATCTCTAACGTCGTGTTCTTTGTAGTCAGTCTTACTCATAGATCCCTGCACCTAGAACTGCTTAAAACCGACTCAAGTTCAGCTTATACTTATACCCTGAATCCCTAATATGATATTGCATATTTGGAATGCTTCAACACTTCATGCAACCATCAATATGTCATTAGAAATATCTATTCTATTTTCAAATATGAGCATATTTCATTGTCATAGTGTTGATTACAACCACAATTGTAAGTATGAAGAATTGCGAGAGCATTTACATTATATAATTTCATGCTGCGACTTCTATTACTTATTAATAATATACGTTTTCAGATAAATCAACTGTAATGATTTTATCAACAATACAACTAAATTGGTAACCAAATGTAAGGTTATTAAAGCCCTAATAATCATTCCCCGAATACATTACACGTCATTTCTCACTATTATGATTGTGTGTCCATTTTATCATCAGTTCTCTTTTTGCTTTATCAACAGATCTAGCAAATTTTTGAGTTTCGCCTAATTAGATCCAGATTTCGGGTATTTCTTCGACTCCCACGTTTCCTTTTGATGTTTGCTTAATGAACCATCAACAATTCCCACTTTAATTGAAACTATGATGAATATAGAATGGTTATTTTTGAAGTGCATGTAAAATTGATTCAGACGAAGCCAATTTGTGTTTGAAATGGATGCGCGTTATGCGGAGGAGGGACATCAACTGATAACACGGATTTATATCTTCAGTTCGAAGATATCTTGTATTTAGAAGAAGATAACATTACATTTACCAAAGAAATGGAGTATGAGTATACCATTGAAACCAAGCATGGTTACACTTTCGTCATAGGTACAGGGGGAAGTAAAAACCCAAATCTGCAAAATGTTAAAACAAGGTACTATTCAGTCATCAATATCTCTAGGTCATCCCGTTTGAGTGGTACTCCAAAAACTGCTTTTGGTAAAGAGTTATTGATTACCAAAAATTCAACGAGCAAACGATAGACGTTGAATACCCTTCACCAAATATCTCAGACCTCCTAGATCAACTTGGTTAATGCCAATATTTTATCACTCTCAATTTTGCATCTGGATTATCAAATTTAAATCGAATTCAAAGACACCCAATACGGCTTTATCCGTAGACAATGGTCACTATAAGTTTGTACGTATGCCTTTCGGATTGAAGAATGCTCCCAGCACGTTCCAAAGAGTATCGAATAACATTCTTATAGATATACTGAACGAAAGAGTAATAGAATATACATGAATGATCGTATATTTTCCCACCATTCACGAGCATATAGAAAGATAGACAGAAGTATTCAAAAGACTTCGAAAAGCTAATCTAAAGATCCAGCAAGATGAATGCGAATTCCATCTTGTGCAAAATTACCACAAAAAGACGTTCCCTTCAACTTTGATACCGAATGTAAGGGCGCTAATATTATTTTGAGAAGTTCGCCATATTTTTTACCAGTCATAAAAAAAGGGAATCTACCAAAAATTCTAAACTGATCTCTCTTGCTTATTGGGTTGGGTATTTTGCAATAATTATGTCAAAACTTGACCACTTTACAAACCAACTTGAGATGTTTTTTGATTTTTGCAAAAATTGCATTTCTACCTTTGATGGCCTCCTGTGTATGTCTTCAAACGGCAATCCTAAGCGTTAGATGTTGAAAACGTGTTACCACCTGAACCTCAGAATATATATCACATTATTGTCTCTTAGCGATTTTACTACTTCCCGACCATCCCTCGTACTCATAATTTCGTTCGTTGAGTCGGCGTCTGCCAGTCTTAAATGTGACAGTCCATCGACGTTAATTAGTAAAAGAGGGTAATTTCGTTCAATTTACCACACCTTCGTTCTCTATCTCCGTACACGTAATGAAGGTCTTCTAATATCGATGTTTCAGATCAGTTTCAATCTACGAATTACGCCCACGTTATTCTCGAAGAATTGAGGACGATTCGTCCTACGCTCGGAACCGTAATTTCGAGTGATTTATTTAGTTGCTCTTTAATCTTCAATAAACTTTTTACACGACCGCCCAGTGGTCGTAAACAGTCTTGTTTGTTTATTATTACCTTCTTGGAATTGTACATAAAGTTAGGGGAGATTATGGTTGTAGTTAGGATTTTTTCCTAGTTGTACCCAATGAGCAACTCTTAAAAGTATTCTAAAGACCTGTGCGAGGCCAAGAAAGGCAAGTGCGATTCCAAATGTGTCGAATTCTGCCCAAGCACTTTCTGAAAAGTTGAGAAAAAAAAAGAACGCTGCGAAGAGAAAGATATCTGACGTCACATTTAATGATAGACTATCCTTCAGAACTCTATTACTAAAATTACAAAATAGTAGGCACTAAATTCTCAGAAATGACTGACGTCTTTGACATAATCTGTCTCTTGCAGTGGCGTACAGAAATCATACTAAACAGATGAGGAAGAAGGGTTATCAAATATGTAGACACAACCCTGACAACAGTGTTTTTCGTTTTAATGCAATAATATTTCTTAGAATTTAGTGCCTACTATTATGGAATTGTACTATAGTAAATGAATTAATTGACCATATTTAATAAGAATTACAATACAATACAGAACCGCGAAAAAATTCAAGTGGCGCCATCCAATGGGTAAAAATGGAGTTGAAAGGATTGACACAATTTCAGTGGTACATACAGTGAAATATACAAACCGGAATATCATGAAAAGGAACTTCAGTAATTTCTATAGATACATTCTGAATTTACCAATGTGAAGGTTTAGAAAGTCTACAATGAGATGAAATGTTCAGTATGAGTACCTATAAAAACCATCTTTTGGATGACAAAAATACTATATTAAACGGATTTGACCCACCGAAACAACGAAAAAATAGATCAAAATGATGTATAACAGTGGTAACTGCAACGTACTGGTTATAGTTATAGATATATGTACATTTCATATCTACTGTCCATACTTATAAAAGTAGATATGCATGTTTATATAATACTACCTCAATGTTAAAGGATACCCTCCGATTTCAAAAATCTATTATATTTTTGTGTTGAAATTGCAATTGCAATAAAGGTTGAGGCTGGCAGATTCTCCGAAAAGTGAAACTGGATATTCATAGTCATTGATATAGATTATAAAAATAATGTGTTATCAATTCTATATGAAGGAAAGATTTAGTCAAATTCCAAATAGACGATTGTTTTTTTTTGTTTTCATGGTGGCACGCCTCGTGCTACTAATGCTCCCAAACAAAAGAATACGTTACTTTGAATAAATTATAGACGGAATAATCGAAGTAGGCAGGTGTAAAATGGAAGAATCCCGTTTTGAATTTGAATACAGGGACATTGTTCAGTGACTGACATGCTTTCATTTGAATAAATAATTGCCTAGGTGATGATTTTTTTGAGTAGTAAATTTAAAGAGAATATGAGATTCAGTGTGAATCTACAGTTTTTCAATTCCTTGTTTTACGAAAGAGAATGAAGAAAATTGCTTGGTTACTGCTTCGCAAATTGTCAATAAAATAAATCGCAACAAAGTATATTTATCGACTCGGTTTACCAACTTTAGTGAAAGTAAAATTTTGGAAAACTGTTGGAAAACTGGAAGTTCGAACCAACAGGATCACGATAATCACGAATAGCAAAACATTCTCTAATTTTAGCTTCATTGATAATTCAATATCTATATTGCAAACAGATGGAACACTGGACATTTTATGATACCGTAATTTTCAACTATTATTGCCTGTTACTTTGTACTTTCCACAATTTGTTCAGCCTCATAAACTTCGCATCACCCACCAGTCAGTTTCTGGTGGTCATCAAATATTCACAACGAACTGATCGAAAATGAGGACGAACTGTAAATTTCATTGTCGATAACGAGTATTTTATTGAAGGCAGCAGCCAGCTGCATTCGGGCATGATCTCATGAATCCGAAAGTACCCAAGGAGCAGGCAACAATCGCTGCAAATTGAAAATAGCGTAACAATTTGTTAAGCAAATTACATATCAACTTGAACTATGACTCATATCTCGGCGACAATAAAAACTTCGCTCTGCCGTATATGGCGAAGGTTTTTTTTATCTGCCAATGAGACTGTCGCAAGACGCATCGTGGGAGTTACACAGGAGGTTGTGGGTTATTAGGAGAACCTGATTGACCGGAAACTGGTGATTCGTAATGGTTCATACCTACATTTTATTCAAAAAGGTGTAATTATGTGTTTATAGTTTTTTACATAATGGGACGGCTTTCAGTTGATTCAACGGTAAAAAATTCGCGAAGATGTTGATTTAGTTGATTGTCTCGCAAAAACGAGGTAAACAAGTTGAATGACGCGCGTAGGCAATAGAAAAAGTAAATCGTGTGTCCTAACGAAGTGGTCGTAGTAAATTTTTACGAGGCTCGCGCGCACCGTCACGAAAAACAGACACTGAAGCTAGCTTCTTCTTCTTTTTTAATTTATATGGCTGTTGCTTCTCAGTCTTCTAGGGCATTTGGCCAGACTCCTCCTGTCCATAGTGAGTAGAAGCTCCGTCTGGGGGCGCAGCTGTCTCGCTCGAGGCAATGCTGCTACCCTAAGGTTTCTCATTCACTTTTTCTCTTATAAAAACACTTCGATGAACTCCGAAGTGGTCGAGCTACAGTAATCCAGGACGAGGATTTGAGAACCCTGGAGGGGACTTACCCATCACAAACGATGCATGGGATGACGGAAGAACTAGGCGTCAGCTCCCATGCGGTTTTTGATGTTTCAAAACGTATTGCAAAGATGCCCCTCCGTTTGAACGAACGTTTCCAGGTCTGTTGTTCTTTGCTTTTGCGCAACCAAAACGATCCTTTTTTGAATTGGATCGTCACGTATGATGAAAAGTAGATCCTCTACGACACATGCAGATGTTGAGGACGGTGGTTGGACACCGATGAGCCACCTATGCACTTCCCAACAGCGAAAACCCACCAAAAAAGACCATGGTTACTGTATGGTGGTCAGCGGCTGATGTGATTCACTATAAGGGCCGTATCTCGCCGTTACGCCATGGCTACATAGCGAGCAACGCTTCCAATTTACTCTTAAAATAAATGACGAGTACCTCACTTGGCTACCACTTGGCAACGGACCCGAATTGGAGGCGCCGCCACTGTTAACCGCTCCTTATGGCCACCCTGGCTATCTGGCGGCCAAGCCAGCAATTAAAGGAGAGTCTTACGTTTTGATACTCAAAGATACATTATCGGCCATGTTTTTGGGACAGTGCATCAAAGGATTACTCTGATCGCACCTTAAAATCAAATGCTGGGACGAATTAGTGAATATTTTTCTAGAGAAAGAAGAAATGAGGAACCAGGATTTGATATAAAAGGATGTGCCCATATATTTTTCTTCTTCTGCTCAATAATTTTGCGACATAGATAACGTAACAGTGCGATTTCTTCCACGTCAATTTCTGTCTATGTACCGAGAGCTACTGAAGTGGTAGCTGGCGGCGTTCTTGGCGACGTGATTTGGCGACCTACAGTTGCCAGGAGTAGCCATGGCGACGTCGTTGGCTACGTCGCCATGGCGTCCCTTCAACCGAGCCATACCATCACAGCAAAGTCCTTTTGTGAGGAAATTAACGAAATGTACAGCAGCAGCCAGCATTGGTCAACAGAAGAGGTCTGATCCTGCTCCAAAACGCCAGTCCTCACGTTTCGCAAATCACTGAAAATTAAATGAATTTAGAGTCGGAAGTTTTGACTCACCCACCATACTTCCTAGACACCCCACCTATCAACTACCATATTTTCGAGCAGTTCGATAACTTTCCTATCGATAGAAATATCGCTAATCAGAACTAGACAAAACGGACTTCGTCGACTTCATCACATCCCGATTACGCAATTTTTATGCTGACGGAACCAATCAACTTCTTTAGGTCGACCACTTCGGGGCTCATCTTCGAGGCTAAAATCTCCGGAACGAAATCTCGCAAACCAATGTCGAACAGTGCGTTCATTAACACTTATCATTGCTAAATGCCTGGTTCATTTTTGGACTGTATCAGCAGCGTTTTGATTCAATTGTAATTCTTTATCGATTAGTAAATACCACGACACAATATAATAAATATTCATTGAAATATGGAACTAAAAAAATGCATGACATTAAAACGGACACAACTTTTGAAACGTAATATGAAAGTTATATGTAAACTTTTCTAGGCTTCAAGTAAGAAATGAATAAACTCACTGTCAATCCTTATAAAATAGATCCTAAGGGTTCTATTTTACAAGAAATGAATACGCTTGAATATCCAGTTTTAATACAGATTAAATTTTCCAAACGTTTAAAAATTTTTGTGATAATTATCGTCTAGACCAGGGGTCTCCAAACTTTGAAGCCTTCGGGCCATAATGATTTTTTCAGTTTGTTCCAAGGGCCAATTTCTGCCCTCAACTTTATTTATAGACCAGGATAGTCGCTAAGTGCGTGACCTAAGCAAACTTACGTCTTCCACGTTGCGTTTCAATTATTATTGTGTAATGTAACACTTAACGGCGAGT
>WOGR01010218.1:0-11010 GCA_015342045.1 Leptinotarsa lineolata
ATCGTTTTCGTTGCGCAAAAGCAAATATGAAGAGACCTCGAAACGTGACAATTTCTGTCGATCTTTTCAATCGTGGAGCACCCGATTTTCGAGCTTTTAGACCTCTTCAATACGTTTAAAACCATCAAAAACCGCATGGGAGCTAACAGCAAGTTCTTCCACTATCCCACGCACCGTTTTCGATGAGCCAGTCTCCGCCATGATCCTCAAATCCTCGTCTTGGATTACTGTAGGTTGCCCACTTCAGGGCTCATCCTCGAGGCTATCATCTTCTGGTTAATTTATAGTGCTATTTCGGCAGGGTTTTGGTTCAATCTGAATTCGTAGAGAAAAATTGGCCGATAATCGCGTTAACGACATCGTATAGGTAGTAATAAGTTGAAATAAGACAGAAAATTCAAATTCGGGAGAAAAGAACAGCATCAGTGTATAAAGTACAACATTCTTTGGCCTATAATGAAAAACAGAGATTGCATCTTTCAATACAACCAACTGATCTTCAGCCTTTTATTATTATTATTATTTGTTATTATTAAAATTCTTTGTCAAACAGTGTATACCACGATACAGTAGAATAAATATCCATTAAGATATGAAGCAACAAAAACATACGACATCAAAACGGACAAATCTTTCTAAACAATCTAATATTTATTTGAAAATTCTTCAGTTACTCAAAGAAAGTTATATATTTCAAATGAAATTGAACACTTCATCCTTCTCCACAATTCAAAATGTTGTGTAGCTTGAGTTTAAGCATAGAATCGCACATTAAAAGGTGAGACCTTGTTGATAGTTTATAGCTTGCGACAGTTGACTGCCGAGTTGTCGTTTGTAGAAAAATTATACGCGATGAATTAACAATTCTTCAATTTTCGCATGAAAGGTGTTTTGATATTTTTCAAAATGGATTACAAAGAATCATTTTCCGAAAGTTATTTCGAAACAAATTTAAATATTCAATATGCTTCCTAGTAACAAAAATAAATATTCAGTTCAAATATAGATTGTGGCAAAATTCAAAGATGATTTGAGCAAGGAAAAAATATATTTATTTCGAAAAATTGACAGCTTTGAAATTATTACAAATCAGCTTTTTTATTTTTCATGAATTTAAGGGTCTTAGATTTCATCATATATTTTCTAGGACCACAACTTTGCAATTCGAATGTTAAAATAACTAACAAATCTTTTGAAATTAAACTAATTCTCCGAAATCTTCCCCAATTTTTTGTCTGAAATTTTGAACTCTAGCGACTTTGCCTTTGCGCACAAAAATGTAGCCGTGACATTTCTCAACAATTTGTCACGGCCTGAAGATTTAAATTTAGTACTCGCAATTTTGATTTGTCAAAAATTTCTATTATTTTTTCTATCAAAGAATGTTCAACTGTTATTCACACAGTGCTAAATTTTGAAGTTGTTCATTCATACGTGAAAGGGCTTCATAACATTTGGCCTTTTGAGCCAAATATTCTTGGACTATGAAGGCTCTCAGACCCTTATCATTATTCTAAACTACCAAGCTCAGTGATTGCATTATGAATAGCTTCACAGATTTAGTTGACGTTAAAAACTTAAGTGGGGACATCCTGACTAGTACTGTATGCGTGACCGAACGTAAAAATGTCAATAATTTTGCCTCATATTTATTCATGGACACAAATTGAAATAATTATACCCACCCTGTTCAGATTGTTATATCCTCCATTCAATTATAATCCAGTTTCCTTTCAGTAAAGACTTTTAAAATTATTCAGTTTTGTTTTTTTCGTTGCTCGACTTTCATATCGGCAAAGCCATTCATAGAATAAATTCTGTAGGAGGTGTTTTCAGGCAGTTATACTCGCCAGGTTTGTTAGGCTAGATCTTTTGAACATGAATCCATGCTGATTTGGTGTTATTATCATTCTAATATCGATCATAAATAATTCTTTCAAAATTGCATAATATAGCTACTTATCTGTAGTTGGATACGAATAATATATGTTCACTAAGAATATTATTTAACTGGTTAGCGTTATTGAAGCTTATAAAGTTCACAATGGCTCCAGACTAAAGTAAAATGAGGCTGCGTTGAAGTTTCCCAAAACAAGTAGTTACAATCTAGTCTAAAGCAATTCAGTCACTCAAGTATTTCAAAAACGCAATATAGTATCCGGTTTCTAATGATATGGTGGTATACAGTGTGTAAAAATCAAATGGAATAAATTCATTATTTCGGTTACTGTACATATTTGAAAAAAACTCGAAACACATTTTTCAACGTAAAAATGCCACCCCTACCTTCAACCCCCTTTGAATGACAGGTACAACTTTCAATTTTTTACATGGGAAATGTAGGTTTGTGATATATCGTTTGAAAGGTCGTTTTTGAGTTTATTGCAACAGTCAAGATAAAATAAATTAAAACCATGTGGTTACTAAAATGAAATGTAGAATACGAAAAACAACTGTGCATGTTAACGAAGTAGATGGTCAAAATGTTCACCGCGAACGACTTGGCAACATCCTAATCTCAAATAAAACTGTCATCTATCCTTATTTAACATATCAGGCGTGACCGACCTAATCGCAAGCGTTATTCGATCTCTTGAGTCATTCAAATCTGAAGGTTCAGTTTTGTGCACATAGCTCTTCACATATTCCAGTAAAAAGAAATCTAATGATGAAAGATCAGGTGATTGGGCTGGCCATTCAATCGATCCTCGCCTCCCTATCCACTGATTGGGAAATGTTGTATGGAGGTATTGCCAGACATTAACTTGGTTATGTGGTGGTGCTCCATCCTGCTGAAACCATATAGCATTCACTGGAACTTGAGAGTTTCCTGAATCAGGATATAAATTTGCTAAACTTTGAATGACATCATTTTGAAGTAGTGCCAAATAATTTTGTTGCCATTCAAGTTGCCCTCGATGAAAAAGGATATGGTTTCCTACAATCCCTGTCCAAACATTAACCTTTTGAGGGTATTGCGTGAGTTCTTCTTTCATCTAGTGAGGATTTTTCGTTGACCAGTAGTAGCAATTTTGTCGATTAGCATGATCGTTAAGAGGAAAAGTACACTCATCAGAAAACATAACGTCTTCTAATTGGATGACATTGTTATCTAACATGTCCATCATTTGCTCTCAAAAATAAGTTCTTTTATCAAAATCGTCCTCCATGAGCTTCTGAGTAGGTATCATTTTATAGGGATGCATTTTTTTCTTTCAATATGTTTACTATCGATGTATGGCTAATATTGAATACAGTGGATGCCTGTCTACTCGATGTGTGTGGAATTTGCTCAGACTCAAGCATCACATTTAATTTGAGTTCATCACTCATTGCATTGGCAGCTGCTTTTTTTATCTGCCTCACATGACTGCATCTCTATTTTGCTTAGTATTCCTTGAGATATGGGCGGTAAATTAGGAAATTTCCCATGAAAGAGGCGGGCTACTTCCTGTTGTGTTCAGGTTTTATCTCCGTAACCAGTCATTTGTAAAACTGTTATTTCATGCATTTACGTTAATCTAACCATTTGTCAGACTTGAAATCAACGAACTTTCAAACTTCAATTAAAATACTGACTACTAATGTTGTAACATAGAAAACAATATGACAAGGTGTTTTAAAGTAACGTTGCCACGGAAATGATTTACAATTTTCTAAAGGATACCATCTAAAAAGAACATTACTATAGTTTTTGCTCACTCATTATCAATACCTCAACATGAAATAAGTTTTGAGTGTATTGCAATGAGCTTTGAGAGTATTTTATCGGATTTTGGTAACCTCATGATTTTAATTTATTTTATCATAATTGTTGCAATAAACTTGAAAGCGATAACATTTTTGAATAGAGAATGAAAAGACCTTCCAAACGATATATCACTAACCTATACTAACTATTTAAAAAGTTGGGGGTTGTACCTGTCATTCGACGGAGGTAGGGGTAGCATTTTTCCGTTAAAGTATGTCAAATTATAATTGAAATTTGACGTGTTTTGGGATTTTTTAAAATATGTACAGTAACCGAAATAATGAATTTATTCCATTTGGCTTTCACACACACTGTATAAATACATAATCAATACATCTTTAGAGAGTCTCAACTCACATCCTACGATGTCAATTGATGGAAAGGCTTCAAGAATGCCGTTTAGATTAAGAGCTGTAGCTTTGAATGAATATTAACCATGAAAATGGCCAGAGTAAGTCTATCCACGCTTTCTGCGTTTTTTTGGCGAATTTGTAGAAATAAACTGATAAACTTTAGACAAATAAAAAAATTATTTTGCACCTTTGATAGGTATCGAATAAAAAAAGCACCACTCGGAATTGGTCAAACTATTCTGAGATTGTTCTTCCCAATTAAATGGAGGTCAACCGTCGAATAGAATACGAATATATTCTTTTTAATCACTACAGTTTGTTGAGCTCTATATTTCATTTTCATCAAACATATTTTACCGTAGAAAAAGAATAATGTTAGACGCAAACATCAATGAAAGATACTTTACCGTTGGTCGCAGTCTTTTATCTCCAACCATTACTCATTTATTACATAGTGACCACCATACTTTGCTGATATTTATCACCATCACACAATAAATAACAGATCTTGGTGCTGCATGTGGGTCTCCCTAATTGAACATTGTTCTCTGAATAGTTCCACAACAAGCACCTTCTCTTCCTTATTAGTTATTGATGGGTAAATCTGATATTATCGAGCGTGTCAATGCGTCAACTTGTGAAACAGTCATTAATCAATATCCATCCCTAGAAAGCTTGTCATATACTAACAATAAAACGTGATACACTGCTTCATGTTTTATTCTACAGGATCGACATTAGAATAACAATGGTACATGTAAATTATGGTTCAGCACGCAGCATGGCGATGCATTTTCATATGGATAGGAAAGTATTTCGCGGCCTGTCAGTTTCAATAATAAATGCACTAAGAAGTAGTGCTATACACAGTGCGATTGTATTCATTCAATGGAGTTAATCCACTTCTAGTGACTTCGAAATCAGATAAATCAACATAAATGTTTAGGAAAAAATGTAATGAATAGTAGAGAATACGCGTTTTTCTTGATTTCTCTAATTTCCAGCTAGTTGCCTTGCAATGAAAGCTGCAGAGCAAGATAGAAGACGAATCTTGTCGGCGGTCAATGTCAAAGCCCGGTATAAAAGCCCGGTAGAAAGTGTACAGTGAGAAGAAGCACAATTCTTCATCAATTCTCGCAATTGGCTTACTACAATATTTAGTTTGTGGACCTACCTACCTATGGATCTATTTGGTCTACTCCAAATATCACATGATTCTCGGACCCAATGATCACTTACCCCACGGTGTGGGGAGTGGTCGTTGGTTGATAATGCTGGCGCGCCCTCCTGAATGTATCGGGGCTTCGGGGGATAGGGCCTGACCAGCGCACACTACGGTGAAAAAAAATAATAATAATAATAATACTGGCACGCCCTCTCGAATGTATCGGGGCCTCGAGGGATTGGGCCTGACCAGCGCACACTACGCACATTGTATAAAGTAAACTGAGTTATCAGTAGATTTTAACTCTCAAACAGTAGAACAGTAGCTCGAGAGCCTAAACAGGGGATGTATTGCAAAAACAGAATACATTTTTCGTGAACATAATTTCAGATAAGGTATCAGTCATGGCATTCTCAACTGTTCAACAAAAATTCGCATAAATGATATATTTTTATCTACATTTCCGTTGACATTCAGAAAATGCGATTCTAAAAAACATTTTTAAAAGTATGTCGTTTAAATTCAAGTTCGCAATAACATGTACAATGTACATGTTAAACTATCGCCTATTATGTTCATCATTTAGTTACTTCCAAGTGGTGAATTGGTAATACGGTGAAACCATCAATTTCATATAAAATAAGGCAGTATTGAGAAAATGATCTGAAAATTTAGAGTTCTCAAAATTTTCAGTGTCCTCTAACTTCATCAGAGGCTAGAAGTCAAACATATTTATTACTATATTTTCAACGACTTCATCTGTTTTAGTTTGTTTGCTTATTATTTTTTTTTATATGAAGACCTCAAGAACTTTCAGAATCTCCCTCCATATATATTATGCAATTTTTTGCAGTTTCCGAGTTATGAATTTCTCAATGTTTCTAGGAGGGTTTTTAGCTGAATCGGTTTAAATATTCTTTGATTTTTTGAGGAGTTTTCTCTGTATTTTCCCTGATATATGAACTTTTGAAATTGTTTCCTGATGCATAAAATAATAAGTTTCGTGAAATCACGCTAAGGTTGAAAATTTTCAACCTTATAAAATGCAGGTTCGAACAAGGTCAAGTTGAATTTTCATTTCTTGTGGCTTCCACAATATGTTATGGTATCTTCAGTGTCATTGCTGCGATACCTAATACACACTCGTACATACTTTTCCCATTTCCATTGGTTATTGTATTTTAGAGCTATGTATCAGTGATTTCACCATAAATAATAATATTCACAACATTATAACCGGACAAAATAAAAAATTTTATATTTTATTTTATTAGTATAAAATGACAGCAAATTCTCTTCGTTATCTGTGGCCAAAACTTTTTAATAGACTTTCAAAAGAGATGAGGGATGCAGTGTCTTTGAGAGAATTAATTTTTTTCATCAAAAAGATTTTAAATATTGCGTCCCTCTGAATTAGTGCCGAAAATATTGTTACATATATAATATTTAAATTTTTTTATTAGCATGGTGAATAATTCATATTTTTGTCACAATAAAATGTTTGTTTCTATCATGCTATTATGTCGAATATGTACCTGACGATTGCTATATGTATTCAATCATGTTACTATTACTATCATTATCACTATTATTTTTTCCGAAGGGTCCTACCCCCGAAGTCCCAATACATTCCCACTCCCCAAATCGTGGGGTAAGTGATCATTGGGTCCTAAAATCATATACCCTAAGCAAGCGCAGTGAGCCAAGAATGACAGCCCTCAGCAATTGTCCGGCATAGATTTCTTTGTTAGTGTGGCATGATCTTGAGGGCCGTGTTATGTAGATGCATATAGGCCGAGACAGCATATGCTGGACATGCTGACAGCAAGTGCATTAGGGTCTCGGACGCCTTGCGGCAGCCCCTGCACCTTGTGTCAGGAATCTCTATACCCATCACCCGACTGCGTGCGTTCATTCCATCCTGGCATGCCATGATGAACCCTTCAGTTTCCGACTTCAGCCCACTTGAGGAAAGCGAAAGTCAGGCGCTTTGATAAGCCAAGGTCTTCAATGTTATTAAAGAAGACCCCTTGCATTGGCTTATCCTTGTGTTGTCGCGGAAGTGAATTGATCTCTGTGGCTTTTATATGAGCCTTTTGCTGAACGGGTTCCAGCTCGGTGATAGAGTTGTGATCGCCTCGTTCAGTTTCGAAAACTAAACCGAGTTCATCAGCTGCTCGGGCAGCTGCCCTGAAGAGAAATGCTCCAATTCCTGCTCTCTCATTATCGCGGACCATGCGGAGAAGGGGATCCGAACTCCTGACGACTTTACAGGCTACATCCATTACCATTCTGTCTTGTAGACACTCCAAACTCAAAAGTCCATGGCCTCCCTGTTGTCGGAGAAAGTACAACCATGGAACGGACGATTTGGTAAGCAGACTCCTATAAAGATGCATAATTTTGTGGGTCTTTACGTCGAGTTGATACAGCTCCTTTCGAGTCCACTTCACTACTCCAAACGAGTAGAGTAAGATTGGAACGGCAAGCATAGTTGTTGCAGCAACTTTGTTCTTTCCCGACAGTTCCGATGACCAGATCTGTCAGAGTTTGTACTGATACTTGCCGCGGAGAGAGTGTTTCACTGCTGTTACCTCTTGTGAGTGGCGTTGTTGTACCTCGAGGTAAGTATAATATGTCTCTTCGGTATTTAGAGGGTGTAGGATTCTTCCATCTATGAGCTGCACATCCTCTCCGTAGTCCCCGAATCGTCCTCTTTTGAGATGGACCATCGCACATTTGTCTATCCCGAATTTCATACCGATAGCATGCGTGTACTCTTCCATTACTCTCAAGGACTGATGGAGATCCTTCTCTTCAAAAACATTATTATTGTTATAATTATTATTATTATTACTCAGGAAGTAAACCTGGTGGTCAGATTCACTATTTAAACAAAGTGATCTAGATGGAGTATGATGAATTCGAAGAATGAGTTTCCATTTTCTTTTTATCTTTGGTGTTTAATGATTGGAAAGAGCTGTTATCCTGATTATGAAATATATTGATCATTTTGACTGCTTTATTTTTCGGTTGAACATAACACGTATGTACACGAGTCATATTTTTTTTTAATTCTGATTTTATCATTATTTACACAGTCATGAATAAAAATTTTCTTTCAATTTCAATTTCGTTTCTTTTGGTAATTTCGTGGCACTTGATCACCTGATCGTGAACATAATCATCAGTTTGAACAAACAAGCATGGTTCAATGAGCAAAAAGGAGAGCAAACGGAATTTACTTTATTTTTGGTAATAATAAATGCAATGATTTTTCACTTGCGGAAGGCCTGGTTACTCATTTTCATTATGTCTGAAAGTTGTTTACAATTGTTTTGTTTTCAACACCGACGTTTGACATCGATCCAACTCTAATTATAATATGTACAAGATGCCAAACCCCTCCCAATACAAAAATAGTAAAAAATTCCCGTGTTTATTTCTACTCTGTGTCTAATACAATACTTACCTTTTTTTATTTTTTCAGATACAAATGTGTTCTATGGACTACGAGATGTTGGTTTCTCACAGTCCGCCAGTTTTCAGCCACAGCCCGCCGACAGGAGGTTTCCTAACGGAGTATGCGGCTCTGAGGCTAGGACAAGATTCATTCCCGCGCGCTGCCTTCAGTACTTGTCGAACCATCCAACACTCGAACTCATTCAGCGGCTTCACGAAGGCGCCTACAAAAATGCCAGCTTCTCCAAAGCGACCTTGTCTTGTGATCAGACCCAACGAAGAATCATCCAGTTCGAGCGATGAAGACCCGACCAGTCCGACGCGATTAAAGAAAAAAGTCGTCTTTGCCGATGACAAGGGCATGTCTCTAACCCACGTCAGGGTCATGACGGAACCGTCCAATGTACCGCCTCTCTGGAGCTTCCGATTCCTGTCAGAAGTGACGCAGGGTATCAACGCGGATCCAGTCGGAGAAGTAGACACTTGGGAGGTAACGTTTCCACAGCCTGCTTCCGATTACGTGGCATTCAGGAAGCGACTGGACTCGGAGAAAGTTTCTTTGGAGAACGTCATCGTGAAGGAGTGTGAGGACACTATCCTGGGAACTATTAAAGTGAGCAACATGTCCTTCCAGAAAGAAGTAATCGTTCGGTCTTCGACGAACGACTGGAAAACATACGAAGACGCTTTCTGTGTTTATGTGCCTAACAACATCACCTCCAGTGTTGGTCCTGCATATGTTTTGTACGACACTTTTTCCTTCAAAGTTCCCCTTCCCCCAAAGGTGAAAAAAATAGAGTTCTGTGTGTGCTTCAGATGTGAGGGAAATGAATACTGGGACAACAACCATGGGAATAACTACGTCCTAGTGAAAAAGATGCCCGTTCCTCTGCACAAGTCCTTGTCTAACGATGACTTGTATAATCGGAAAAATAGTCAAACACAACCTCAGGTAATAAAAAAGTGCGCGGATATAGCACAAGCTAAAATGGATTCTTGGTCGGAGTTTGCTAGTTGGACACATTTAGAGAACTCGAGCCCCTACTGGTAATGCCTTACCTTAATCGACTTAACATGGAAAAAGGCAGCATGTTGGTTGTAAAATTGTTAGTATGTTTTTTTTTTCTGATTATTCTCGCTCATCATCCATTTCCATCATCAGCTGATCTTTTCTCCGTTATTTCGCAATAGATGTGGCTCTTTATGTTTTCGATATCAAGGAATATTCTCTTTGTTATCGTGTTTCTGATGATAACTACAGAGTTTATGTAGACTACATGATTAAAGTTATTATGCATAAACATTTTCATATTCAATAAAAGATATAATTCATTGCTCTTATTGAGATATGATGGTATTTTTGTAGAAATGCAGTCCGGTTGGATGTTTGCTTGAAATAATGGTTACTTCAAATATTATTTAAAAAAATTACACTTGAGAACATTTCTGAACAGTTTGGCATGGCTTTCTGATCGTGCTGTTCAATTATTGAACACGGATATCGATGACATTTTCACAGCATCACCTCACATCTTCTTGGACCAATTAACACCTTGAACATCAGTTCAATATAACATCTAATAAATTATGAGCCAGGGTTCATTTGATTTGGAATGCTAACGAAACAGAGTACATCTGAAGAAGGTAGAAAATTTGCAATAAAATAGCAGTGACTCTTGAAATAGCGTTCCCAATCGCCTTTCTTTTTATTGTCATGATAACAGCCGTTATCGTGACAATCCGCCACAACTGAATATATGATTTTTTTATCGTTTTCAAGTAATGCATGGTACTTCATAAATCTAAAACAAACATTCATTTGACATTTTCAAGTCTTCAGTAAACATTTCTCAATGTATTTATTACTTTTGCAATTGTTTTGTTGCTAATATGCCTTTCACCAAACGTTTTAGATGTCATTCTGAATCGATGTCTGGCACCTATTTCATTTTATGTTATCTCATGTCAACACTTTTTCAAGATCTTGACTGGTCTAATTAACATTATCATCAAGCAGAGTGAACTGTAATAATACTGACAAACGTTGATAACCATATAGTTTTGACTGTAGGTATGAGTAGTCGAGCCAAGAAGATTTCCGTTGGAAATAATAAGAAATTATTATTTTTCAGTTATTTATTAGCAATTTACTCAATTTTTAATGAAAAAGTTTAATAAATAATCCAAAACATTTTTTTTAATTATTACTAATGTTTTTTTTAGAAGCTACATAATTTTTTTTTTCATTTTTATAACTTATTGTTTAAAAATTTGTTATA
>WOGR01010219.1:0-11010 GCA_015342045.1 Leptinotarsa lineolata
TGGCCATGTGGCAAGAACTCCTGATGCACTATGCCACGGAAATAGAAGAAAACAGTGAGGAAAACTTGGACATTTGATCAAACTTGGCGTGTTGTTTTTGGTCTTAGCTCTCCTGGGCTTTTCCATTGATACGATTGGACTTCGGTTTCGATGTCATAACCATGATTCATCACCAGTTATAATCCTTTCAAGCAAATCTGGATGGACGTTGACGTCATTCAACACTTCCTAAGCGATGCTCATGCGACGGTTTTTTTGGTCAAAATTTTGAACGAACTTTGCTGCCACATGCTTTATGCCTAAAATTCTGATAAAATTGCATGGCATGATCCAACCGATAAGCCGGCATTCTCAACAACTTCTCTAATGGTGATTCGACGATTCTCAGTAAGAATTTTCTTCACTTTCTCAACATTTTCATCGGATGTTGATGTGCTTCTTGACCTTCTGTGAAAAGCTTGTACCACTTGTAAACATTTTTCTGACTCAGGGTACAATCGCCGTATGCCACTGTCAACATTTCAAGTGTTTTAAGCACTCAATTCTAATTTCTACAACAAAAATTTGATGCAATTTCCTTGAAATTTTTTTTTCGATCGCAGAAAATCGCCGAACACGCAAAACGTTCAAGCCTCTCACCAACAGAGTTTACATCTCACAGTAAAATTCCATAATAGTAGGCACTAAATTTTCGGAAATATTATCGTATAAAAACGAAAAAATTGTTGTCAAGGTTGTGATTCTATATGTTTTAACATTTTTCCTCAATTATTTAGTATAATTCCTTACGCCACTGCAAGAGATACATTAAGGCATAAACGCCAGTTTTTTATGAGAATTTAGTGCCTTCTATTTTGGAGTTATAGTTAAACAGTTGAAACTGTGAATATATGTTCAAGACGAATGTACCAACTTAAAAAAACGCTAATCGAATGAACTTAACTCCCAAAAATTTGAAGAATCACCTTATTTCTTTACAGACCTCGTATGTGCTTCAATTGTCATATAATATGTGCTAAAAAATAGACCTCCTGGTTCAGTAACTTATAGAGAAGGAAATAATAGGGGTGAGTTAACTTTTAATTTATACTAGTTAAGGGTGAAACCAGTGCCCAAACACAACATATTCAAGATTCAACACCAGACAGAGGTGTTTCAACCCGCTATAGGTCTCATCAGTACAGCAGTGCTAGGTTGAATCACGAATGCGTTGCTGGACTCAACTGAGTCAGTCGTCTTCTATAAGATCGATGGAAGACTCATTCCACGAATATCAAAGATAAACGATATTCTCAAGGCAGTCACTTGCAAAACCAAGCTTGGTCACTAGATGAAACTAGAACCCAAAAAATATATTTCATGAACCAAGACCAAACAGCGCTGTTTCTACCCACCATAGATCTTATCAGTGGTCTCAGGCTAAACCACGAATACATTACTGGACCTTACTGTCCTTGAAGGACAAGCCTGTGTAAGTGAAGTCGACACATCGCTCCTTACAAAGACGTAAACGATGGAGAATCTGCGAATAGCAATTCCACATCGACTGCCGAACGAGATTCATCCTCTGTCTTTCTCTGCAGTCAGTCTTTGACTATCAGAGAACGAGGCTTTCCGAAGCTATCAGTTGCAAAGCCAAGCCACAAGTATTATACTTGTGGCCAAGCTTTGGCATCGACCGCCGAATGATATTTGTCCTCGTCTTTCACATCAGCTTTCACTGTAAGGCAACTGAATGAAACCAGACCCCAAAAAAGTCTCTGCTTACTCAAGCAGAGCAATGCATACGTCGTTCAGCCTACTACTACTGATGAGACCTATGGCGAGTCGAAACAGCTCTGTCTGGATTCAGATCATTTTTGGGCTCTTGTTTTATCTAGTTGCCTTGCAGTGAAAGCTGCAATAAAAAACAGAAAACAAATTTTGTTCAGCTGTCAGTATCGAAGATTTACTTTGCAACTGACCGCCTTGGAAATTTCATTAATGTTTGATATTCGTGAACTGAGCCTTCTATCGATTCCATAAATGGGATCACTCTGGGTTGACCTTATAAAATAGTTGAGTCCAGCAGTGCATTCGTGGTTCAGCCTAGCACCACTGATGAGACCTATAGCGAGTCGAAGCAGCGCTGTCTGGTGTTGGATCACGAATACTCCTAGTTGCCTTGAAGTGAAAGACTCAAGACAAATCTCGTTCGATAGTCGATGTCGAAGGTTGGCTGAACGCCTTGGGGAACCTATTTATCTCTGACATTCGAGAATTGAGTCTTTTTACGATTACATAAATGGCGTCCTGAGTCTTACGTTGATCCCATAGATGGCGTCTTCGTAAGGAAAGGTGTAATTGCCTCTACTTAGTTAAGTAATGGTTTATTCCACATAAGAAAAAGCAAATTTCAGCGAATAACTAATATCTAATTAGGGACAATTTTTTCCCGTTCGTTATGGAAGGGTAGGGTTTCACAAAGTTTCAAATATTGCCTAGGAATTATAGAATTATTTTGTTTAGATTTTCAGTTTTCAGTTGAAATTCCTATTACCTTACTCGAGCATAAAGTTCATACCATAGCCTTATCACTTGTGTTATATTCATTATTAAACACATTGTATGTTGAGCTGTTTCCATTAGATTTTTTAATTAAATAAAATTGGCATTATTCTTAACAAGTCAATACGTTTTGAATATTTGTGAGACTACAGTTGATAATGCTGTTTTGTGAGTACGAAATATTATCCAGGAGATTTAACATTGGTCCTTTGAGAAGAATAAATAACATTTTTGGCAATGCAGTCACCAGATGAGAACAGCAAAGACAAGATAAAAAAGCATGTGTATGCTCCAAACAGACTCAAAACTCTTCAAGCACTTCAAGTACCAGCAAAAAGTGACATGCTATTGAGACTGAAAATTCCAGAAAAGCCATTGAAAAAATTTGAAAATCAAATTTATGGGACTGGAAAAAGATGATTCAGAAACTGAAGAACAAGACGACGGATTTTCCATTAAAATAAACATATCACCAATTCACGATTTATTAATAGAAGAAAATATGACCCAGAGAATCAATTACTAAATCTTCGCCAGAATAGACAATATGAGAGATGAACATGAACAGTCAACTATGTGAAACCATTAGTGATACCATAAAATCTATCGAAACTTAGTCGATAAATTTATGGCAAGACAAGTAGTTGAAGAAGTCTACACATTTTGATGGAAATCTTGTTCATTTTAAATAAGGCGTAGTAAAGCAACTAACTGTTACGTTTCGTTATTTTACATTATCAGGTCAAAAGTAACTTATTTCATTATAAACTTTCTTCAGAGTATTATTGATTCTTCCTAAATCTAACCTCATCACCTGTGATGCTCGCTATCATGTATGCTCTTGAAAACGTTCTGTTTTATGTTTGACTGTTTTTTGAATCTTTCTTGGAATTGTTGCAGACGAATTTGCTGTTTGTTTGAAGGTGAGTACCTTTAGTAAGCGTGAAAATTTGTTTGTTATTCGAGTATATTTACTTGCAGTTTTATGGTAATGGGGATTATTTCATTATTTGTTACATGGAACGAAATAAAATATGTGAACTTATTATATACAATGTTGCCATTTTTTTAAATATATCTCGTGTAATAAGGGTTACCAACCTTTCAAAAATTGTTAAGATTACCTGTACAGGCAAACTTAATTTTGAAATTTGGATATGATCATAATACATTGCGGGAAGCTGTAGTTATTTTCAACGAAAAACATACGAAAAAATCAAATCTATCGGCAGTAGAATTTGTGAACATTTCAAGCAGATGGGATCATTAGCAACAAAATATAAAGAGCGTATGAAAACTGAATGCACAGAAATGATAATAAGCTAGATGTAATTCAGGTAGTTTTTCAAGAGGCAAGAAAGTTTACACAATAAATTTATGAATGAACGGGTGTTAAAAACATAATTTTCATCTATATTCTGTTCTGAAAATAATCTACTTTTACAACAAACAGTATTGTATCATCCTTAATTTGTAGATGCAAATTGAAGATCTATTGTACACTTTAAGGACCACACAGTAACGCTGAATCTTTCACCATTACACACCGTGTAATGAAAAAACCATAAATATTTACATAACTGTAAATTACATTCTCTCGCGGCAGTATTTTTGACATATTGAATATTGATCAAAGAATGTAAACTTTCATGGCCGGAGATAACTGTGTGAAAGCTATTTTATGGATTTTTTGGTCATAATCTGCGGGGTTTTACGCTTGACGTTTCGTCTACTACTGCCGAAGACATTATCAAAGCCGATGTGGTAACGGTCGCAGTGCCCGAGCTGGTGCACCCGTCGTTTCGACCGCATTGACTACGATGCTTTTGTTCGTGTCTTATTTTGAAACAGGATAGAGTCTAGCTCTCTTACCCTTTCGACTGTCTTTCGTCAGAGTAACAAAGATTTTGGTTGACAGCATGAAAGTCCTTACAGACATCCGTGCCGCCCTTCGTGATGTAACCCCTACCTGGCTGGAGTGAGTTTAACGAAAAACTATTCATCCGTTAACGGAGAATATGAGAGCCTCATTCGACAGAGTGTCTGTGCCTTCTGTATCGGGAGGGGTCGTCTACAGCATAATCTATAGCTTCTATAACTAATGGATCATCATGAGTTTTCGCTTTATCAAAAACTCACTGATTTCTCGACTGAATGGACTGCTGAATGGAAGGCAGCTGCAAATCTCCGTGGATGGCTTCGTTTTGCACGAACCAAGGAGCATTCATTATCATCCTCATTTACTTATTTTGCAAACTCTCCAGAATGGAGAGACTTGTCGGAGTCGCTTATCCTCAGACGCCTGAAGCGTACATGACGACAAGCTTGAACATCGTGTTGTAGATCGTAAATTTGTTCTTTAAACTAAGTTTTGATTTTCTATTGATCAGAGGGTATAAGGATGCAATCCTTTCCTCGATCTTTGACTTCACAAGTTCGATGTACGGATTCAAGGTGAGTCTATCAGAAGGCCAGGGTACTTGACCGGCGCCTGCCACTCTACTTCCCTTTCAGAGACCCTTACTTTCATGGCCGGAGAAGCTATCGTTCTTCCCATGGTTATCGCTTGAGTCTTATCCGGGTTCACTCGGATCTTCCATTCAAGGTACCAGCGCTCGAGGTCGTCCAGTGTACGTTGTATGTAGACGATCCCGAGCTCCCCACCCATGGAAGATGAGAGAAAAGCCGTGTCATCGGCGTAGAGAGACACCTTCACACGCTAGGACCTCGGAAGGTCTCTAGTGTATGGGGAATATGGCGTAGGGAAGAGCACGGCTCCTTGTGGCACTCCAGCGAGGATCTCTCTGCTGTCAGACAGAGAGCCTAATACTCTAACCTGAAAAGTTCTGCCTGTCAGGAAGGATCCAATCTACCGGATCGGGCTCCGGGGCAGGTCGAACGCGACTAGCTTGTGCAGAAGGCCTTCATGCCATACTCTTTCGAAGTCCTTCAAGATATCTAATAGAATGACGTACACTTTGTTTTCGACCAGCCTCAGAGCCTGTAACTCGATGAAGTGTTCTCTCCTGATGCCTAATTGTTCGTCAGGCAGAACACTTCGACCCTCAACTTCTTCGTTGAGCCTTTGCAGAACGACTCTTTCAGCCAACTTAGCCGCCGAGGATAGCAGACTGATGGGACAATAGTTCTGCGGGAACAGCATGTTCTGGCCCTGTTTAGGGATTATAACGACGATCGTTTCCACCTTCTGGGGAAGTATCTGAGGGCCAACGAACTGTTTATAATTGACAGAAGGTTGTCGACACAGTTGTCTGGAAGCCTCTGTTGGTTATTGAGTCGACTCCTGGAGCCTTTGCGGCTTTGATACAACCGTTCAGGTCTTCCACAGAAACTGGACGGATGTTATCATTGTCATCTTTCTCGAAGATATCGTGAATCCGATCTTCCAACAGAATATCACGGTCGATGTCATCGTTATCGTCGACATTACGTTGGAACTGACGTTCCATCGTGTCGGCAAAGGCCAACGCTTTGTCAGCGAGGAAAAGTACACTCCGCGCTCTCCGTGAATGGGTGAGGAAGCAGTCTTCTTCCCTTTGAGTCTGCGGGTGATCCACCAAAGCTGATCATCCCCAGGCTCAATGAATTCCAAAAGTTCCCTCCACCTTTCGTCCAGTGATCAATGATGATCTGTTTTACTTGATTGGCCATCCTGCTTGCCGCAATTTTGTCCCCTGGGAAAAGGCTTCACACTTCGGGAGGTAAGTCCTGACCTTTTTTCAAACATTTGCCAGCGCAGTTAACACAGATTGGCACTGCCAGGCAGTTGCGTTGGCTGTGGTAGAAACGTTGAGATCGGTGGTACTGAACCACCGAAGTTTTTGGGTGTTGGGGTTCAACCTGATCGCAAATATCTGCTTTTGGTTCTTGATAACCAGTACAAGGACCAAAGGCATTGGCTTGCCGGCGCGCTTCATGCGCGTTAATGTCTTAGGATCAAAGCCCCTGGCTTCAAATTCCTCACGTACATCTTCAGTTGCCAAGTTTTCTGGCACTCCCCTGAAAAGGGCACGAATTTGTCATTCTTCAGGAAGAGAATAAGTGTGATGAGGGATTTTTTTCCTTACCAGAATTCTTGTCAACCGACGATAGTCGTCAGAAGAGTGAGTTTGAACTTTAATGCCGTCATCAAGTCATAAGAACTTAATGTTCTCAGCATCTGTCAACTTTAGCAGTGGGACTCATTTGTCCTTCTGATGAACGACAATAGGGGGGATTTTCGCTTTGGTGGCAGAAGGGTGGATGTTCTGCTTTAGAGGGACAGGGGTGCCAGGCGCCAGGTCCTGGATAGTCTTTACTTTGCCTCCGGATGCGTTTGGGGCACTGTCGTTTCGGACTTCATGGCTGAAGTCCATTTTTTGATTATCATCATTATTGTTAAGTGTGGGCACCTCGCGAACCTGGTTTTGGTTCTTAGGTTTAGGGCTTTCAGAGAGTGCTCAGAATCGGAATAGTAATTATTTGCTTCATCGTTTACGTTGTCGATGACAGCCTTCTTTTTTATTCTCTTTTTAATGCTTTTTGGCATTTTCCTGGCGTATCCATTGATCAATCCGATCCCTGGACACGTCAGGTAGCGGTCGTCGTTGAAACGTCTCTTTTTTGATGTCGAAGAGAAGAGCGAAGAAACGCTCTCATTTTCGCCGAAGTCGATTAGCGGAGTGTCACTTGCAGGCGGAATAATAGCCACCTCCATTTGCCGGTTTGCCACCGCGTGACAGCCGGCACCTGGATCTGGCACTGTTTTACCTTTGGTCTGACTGAGTCAGGCCAAAGGAAGAGATTAGTTGGAATGTCAAGCCAACAATATCGCCTTTGTCCCTACTAGCCAGGCTGCGAAGCCTCTGTCTGCTTATACTTTGTGTATTGAAACAAAAAACCAGCACTAAGCGAGAGCACTGTGAACTGATAAGTAAATAATATTTCTAGCGTACTCACCAGAAGTGTTGCAGCCTGCTCACCACAACAATAATTCACACACTATTACGCACAGAACACAACCTAGTAAATTGTGGGACATCAAACAGGAAAAAAAAACCAAACTCCAAAAAATATCGATTTTAAAATTTGGCGAAGGCAGTAGTCACACTCGTGATCAACGAAAGGGCTTTTATCAATGATGTGATGATCATGAACTACGATGCTCATCGTAGAAAATCAGTGTAATCAGAAAATCAGTATATTTTGTGATGAGAACCAGCGTCACAATGAACACTGGCTGGCAAGCTGCCGAACAGAGCTGATAAACCGTTTACCTAATGGCACAATTCCCTTCGGTTGACAATGTTTCCAAAGCTTGCATTATGTCTAAGAAAAATTTTCAAATACCATAATAATTGTGTACTCTTCCAACCATCTGGTCTCATAGAGGCTTGGGATATTAGGAATTTTTTTTGTTTTCAATAACGATTCTCGAAAAAAAAGTAAAGTTTAATAGTTTCGATTGTATTACGGATGTTTGGTAAAATATTCCAAACATTCAAGACGAAATTCAATTAGTACGATGCACAGTGATAAAACAAACTTGATCGTTGTACTCCTTTCTCAAGATTGTCTGTACTCCGTTCTCCTTTCCAGACATTTTTGAGCAACCATCCAAGTCAAGATCAACTTGGGTTGTGATGGTATGTATGAATGAATTCTTCTTGGACTTTTTTGGACTTTTCATCATAGTATCCAAGTCCAGTTGACATTTTCTCCATCCCGGCAATTGCGGCAGTTTCGTCAGCAAGTATAGCGTAGCAGGTTGTCTCCTTCACCTATTCGATTACTTCTTGAATCATTACATTTCTGCATATTTTTATGAACTCAATATGAATTCTTGCTCATAGTTTCTTGCGCTTTACTCAAAATGTTCTTGTAGAAATTAATTTCTGCAGCAATTCTGAACTTGCGAATATCTTCAAATATCCCTTTAACTATCTATCAATTTTCTGTTTGAAAGTTCTTTTAGTTGAATGTCTACCGGTGTGGAGGGCATAAACATTCTGTGCCATTTACTGGCATTTTACACCACTGATTCCCAGCATTTTACTTACAGGTTGTGAGGATATCTTGGTACTTCACGAATGCCCAAATCATCAGAGAACAGAGAAAAGTGACTCAGAACTGAAAAAAGTGCCTTTCATGCGATTTGAGTAGGCAAGCCTAAGGATGATACAAACTTAACAATTTATAATTAAATTTACTTGTATGTGCTATATGGTATGTTTTTTAATGTTTTACTACATTCCAACAGCTTCGTCACTATAGTCTGTTTTTTTTTGGTCAAGTCTGACATGTACTTTGTTCTGCTGAACAGCGGCACGTGTGAGGGAGGGACAATTGCCCCTCTACCACTCGATGGACGCCCATGTGCGATGACATGAAGCCCTAATGTTATGGAAGGAAAGAGTGGAAAGAGTTTTTGGAATGTTTTCCAAAAACGGTTCTAATAAGGTAATTGAACAAGTGTCTTGTTCCGAAACTCCGAAGTACTCCATTGAGGATGACATTGTTCCATGTAATTGACATTTTATATCATTACTCTTACATATATCACATTGTGATATATGAACTGGAAAAAAACTCTTTCGAAATTACACGGAAAAAATTACTTACTTTCATCATGAAATGATCAGATATCATTATTAGAAGTGCTACATAATTTAACATGTGAAAGAGTTACGATATAACATTTCAGAAAGAGAGTTTTTGGCTTTCTACTACTCCATGTTGATACAAAAATGTGGAAATCTTCCAAAGAAAGGAAGGAAGCAATCAATTTCAAAAGAAGTAACTCTATACATAGATGTGTAGATTATGCAAAGAAGTACATTTCAGGTACAAACTGGAAGAAAAAGCCCTCTCAAAAATTATTCACGCCTAAAAATAAAACATTTTCAATATAAGTAACATTTCACTTTCGGATTAAGACACTTATCTCATTGCCTCATCACCACCGTTCTGAATAACATCACAAGATGAAGCACTCAATTCTCAATTATGACTTTATTCCACGTATTAGTTGAATCTACGTCACGATTATAGTATTGAAGAGATTCATTGGCTTATTTGACTCAATCCCAGCAATTGGAACCTTGTTTAAATTAAGAGGGTGCATATTTTTAGAAGAAAAATTATTGAGAAAACGTGATATTTGTATAATTTAAAATTCATATGGAATGAATAACTTTTTGCATTCGTACAATTCAATGTTCATGTGGAAGTAGTTGTTTCGAAAAGGTTTTTCCCTCCAGTTTGTATCTTAAAGAAACTTCTGTGTATGCTCTACATATTATAATGATAATAATAAATAAGCAGGGGGGCCACCAACACATGAGGCCTTTTGTGAGTTGCGCCATCACTTACACGAGTAACTGGCCCAAAACCGGACCGGCAGCCCAGGCGCACCCGGGAAGGAAAACACTATTCTTCCTCAGGTGCCGGCCGTGGGTCAATAAGGCTAACCACCCGGTAGACCCAAAACTTAGTTCCTAAGAATCGAGGAAGGGGCCCCCACAATCGACCCGCTCGGAGGAGTCAGAGTCAAGGTGGTGGGGCCCATATCGAAGATTTACCTACCGATGACAACCTTGGCAATGATAACGGATGTTTTGAGTGGACGCATGAGCTAAGAGATAGCCTAATGCATTGTTACGAGAGTAGTGAGCCCGCGCAAAGGGGGTACATGGCGAGAATGCATGCTCTGTGGTGTGACACACATCCGGAGCATGCCTCCTTTTCCGCCCAAAATCTCAGAGATAACGTATACTATTTTCGGCGGCAGGGCTCCTTTCCAGCCTGCTAATGAAGTGATAGAAGTGACAGTTCTACCATCCGTTGGCACAGCTGGAGAGGAGACTCGCATCATGCCACCATTGGAGACAATCAGAACAGGAAGGGCACTCCACAGAATCAGGCCCCTGAAGCCACAAGAACTAGCTCGTTTGGATGCGGAGGTTCATAGTGTTCTAACAGAAGAGGCTGATATCTGGCAAATTAACACCGCCTGTATAGCGTCGTCCAACCGCTTTCCGAATCGGAAGGGCGAAATCCCGGCCTTGCGGTTAATGGAGGCTAAGATCACGTCGGCGAGACAACACGCGTCTCGTATCCACTGTGTGATGGATTACAGGGCGGCCAACAGGCCATTCACGCCCGCAGTGCGGCGAATAGCCGCCAAATTACGGCGTATCCATAACACTTTGAGTCAAAGCGTGCTGCTGACTACCAAACAGCACTGCCTTGAAAAGATACGAATGCTAGTGGCTGCTAAGAAGTCACTAGCAAGGCGGGTGAGAGGTATCGCGGAAAACCTTAGGTTCCGTGAGAAGCCTTCTCGCTTATTCCAAGAGCCGCCACGTATTGTGGATAATCCGCCGACCGCTGATCAGGTGGAATCCTTCTGGAAGGACATCTATGAACACCCGCAGCCACTCAACTTAGACACTCCAACCCTAG
>WOGR01010220.1:0-11009 GCA_015342045.1 Leptinotarsa lineolata
GTCAACGTTTTTCGACACCTGTAGAAGCGGTTGCTGCATTCAGAATGCATGTTTTGGAGATACCTCAATCAGAGTGGCAAAAGTGCTTCGATTGGTTAAACGCATGCAAAAGTGCATAGATCTTCATTGGGAATATTCTGAACAACAATAAAGTGATTTTTGATGATCAATATTTGTCTTTGTTCTCTAATCCCGAAATATAAAAGGCAACACGTATAGGGATAAATATTGAACAAAACAATAACAATGACTAATTGTAATTACCTTTCTTCGTATCTCCCAGCTTCAAGTGTTTGACAGGATCAATTATTACTTGATAAATCGATGTAGGCAGCATCAAAGCTCTCTTGGTTTCGCTGATAACATTCATATGAAGCATTGTATCTAGAAAAATGGTGAAATTGTTTGACCATTCGATTTTTCCGTGACTTCCGTGGACGTCACATTCTGTTATTCTCTGGAAGGGTCCTTTGTACAAATACTTCCTCATTCGACATTCTCTATACAAGTCTTCTTTTTTCATCATCAAGTAACAATTATTTCCCGTAACTGGAATATCTTCGGAAAATTCACTGGAAATATCCTTGGGTACTCTTATTGTTCCAGTGACAACTACTGAACCACCTTCAAATATTTCAAAGTGTCCTGATTGTTTCATAATATTCACCAGAAATTTGACGACTTCTCCATGGGGGAGTACTGACGCTCGTTTGAGTTTGATTTTCTCCAGAACCACTGGGAATTCTTCTATTTCCTTCAGGTGCAATTTTGCGAATACTCTCCATACCATCTCCTAGTAGTTCAAAATTACGGATATGAAACTAATTCATTATAAAGAAATATTCTACCGGTAGAAATTTTGACGTAAGGCTTCTTGAACACTTGTGTTTGGACAAAGAATCTACAATGCATGAAAATCTTCAAGAAATAAAACACAAGATAAGTAAAGATTATCTCAAAATTCCACACATGTGATAGAGGGAAGAAAATTAATTTGTTGGAAGTCATGGAAACTAATACATCAATAAAAAACTCGAAATATATACCCCTAAACGAGCAACTCGATTTATGTAGGTCTTCACTCTTGAATTTATAAATTTGGAAACCCCGGTAATCTCTAAAATTTCATGGTTGGTATCCGTATTCAATCGCCACCTAGCCTCCCAGACTACCTGTAACCCCGTATAACCCGGGTGCACACTCCAACAAGTTAGTTTTTACTTAAAAAAAGGGTAAACCCCCGAAACCGATCGTAAGAATAAATGAACCCAGTGGAAATTAGACAAACAAGTGATTTCATTCGTCTTATTAAATTATCGGTCTGTTCATTAATAATGGCACTCTCACATCTCAGAAGTATTTATAAATTTCAAGGCAAAATTTGAACCCCTTGTTAATGAATTGCCACTAATGGAGTTCAGAAAAATATATTTTCAACACGACTAGGCTTCGCCTCACAACAGTGCTATTGTCACCAATTTTTTGTCTGCTATGTGTAATAATTGGAAAGCAACCCGAAGACTCAACCGTTGGCCGGCCAGGTCATCGGTCCTAACGCCTATGGACTTTCATCTCTGGGAAAGGTTGAAAGATCTTATTTTTGAATTGCCGATCAATTTCAGATACGAATTGAAAGCGGCAGTGATGCAAAATTTTGCTTCTCTCACTTCTGTTGAACTGATCAATTCGGCAAAAAACGTTCAGAAAATGTCGCCTGTGTATATGAGAAGCATGCAAACATTTCGATCAACTTCTCTGGAGAAATATATTTCATTGCTTGTTTTTTATCTTTATCATTGTTGACGATTCTTTCATTAATAGTAAATATAGTATAAATTGATATATGTTTTATTGAAACTAAGCGTTTTAATTACTGCTGTGAAAGGCTTTCTCAACATTCGATAGCAAAGATGATTCTAGCAAAACATCAAGTGTGCTACATTTTTAGAAAGGTGATTTTAAGCTCTATTAAAATATGCAGGAATCTACAGGGTGTCTCAATGAAAAAATATTTTTCCATCATTAACTATTGATTCTCATTTGGAAATAAAAGTTTTTTACACCATTGAATTCTACGTAAAAATTGCTTGGATTGTTTTCATAGAAACAAGAAATTTCTGACAGGAAAAAAGTTTCAGTAACTTTTCGAAAATGCATTTTCGAATGCATATGGGTTAGTACGACACTGTCCTGTTTAGGAAACCGAAACTCCACGAGATATCTAGAATATACTAATATACTATGGTTTATGAAATCAGAGCAAATCATTTTGGAGATTCAATAAGAACGACATAGTTTCTAACTGAATTCTTGTAAATAAGGAGTGATATTGATGTTGCTTTCATGCCTGTATGGATCAACCATAATAATGAGTTATTAGTAAATGGAAAAACATTTTTGAAACAAGATAATTCTCTAAAAAGAAGAAAATGAATTTCGAAATAGATTTATTCCATCAACTTATCACATTAGACAAGTTTATAACTCAATTCTAGTAAATAAGTAGTGATATTGATGTTGCATTTATGCCTGTATGAATTAAACACAATAATGAATTATTAGTAGATGAAAAAACATTTCCGAAATGAGATAATGCTCTCAGAAGAAGAAAATAAATTTCGAAATAGAAGTCAGAACTTGTGCGAGCAATGGATTAACGAGGCCTTACCTTTTAACGTGCGATTACCCAGCACAGTGGCCCGGCGGGGAATCGAACCCCGGTCTTCCGCTTGAAAAGCGAATGTGCTAACCTCCACACTACCGTGACCACATATTAGACAATTTAGAAGACATAATAGGGCGTCGAGAAACAGTATTTTTGTTCTGGGGTAAAAATATTTCCGATAGACTCCTAATAACTAGGTATTAGGTTGTTTCAAAAGTTTTGTCCCCTTTCATGAGTCTGCTTCAAACTGTAATACTTAGTGAATGCTTATTCAATTCAATCGAAATAAGCACCATTTTAATCAGTGCACTTGTTCACCTTTCCAAAACTTTTAAAACAAACTGATACTTGACAAACAGCATGTCAAGGGGTGCTTTATTCAACTGGGTAAATTAACGGCTAACAAGAAAATAAAAGAAATTACCAGGTAACCAGTTGCTGGCATCAGAATTCGACCGTCAATATCGTGATTTGCTAGAAAAGAATATTGTTCGCTAGACAGGTCGATACTGATCACTTCCCCAAAAGAGTCCTTATTTTTCCATGATGGGACGTACCAAGAAACGTTGTGATCCCATTTCACCATTGGAGATACCATTTTGGTTCCGCGGCCAACTGGAAATTGCACTTCATCATACAGATTCCTCAACTGTGGTTGGCCTCCAGCTACAAATATCCTGAAAAATGCGGAATTGAATTGACAGATCGTGTTGGAAAATCCAGTGCAACTATATAAGTAACAACAATAAATTTAAAAAGGTAGAGAGTACTCTGATTCCAAAAATCTATAACAAACTGGACACATAAAAAAACTGAACTAGTTTTGGAATTTGAATACAATAGATTCAATATCATACCGTTTCTTCGAAAATATTCTGATGGGCATGTATGGAAATAGCTGCAGTAAATGTTGTGTGGAAAGTTATTCAATATTAGCTCCGGATCTTTAATTAACAGAGTTTAATGATGTATTGTTGTAGTCCTGAAATGTCTGATTGCAAAAAAACTGAAGAGAAACCGAAAAAGATTTCCCATTTGGAGGTGTGTACCAAATGTCAGCATCACATCTGGTCTTCTCCAATAGGGTGAAAGTTGGAGACAATATGGGTCACTGAGGAACACCAACGTTAATGGAGAAGATATTCGAGATGAATCTTCTCCTAAATTTCAAATCTCTCAATAGTTTTTTGCCAGTGAAAGTCCAAGTAGAAAGCCGACTAGTTGATGTTTTTTACGAAAAATTCGAAGTTTATTTCCTGTAGAATTTTACGAAATTAGTAATTTCTTCATTCATGGAAAAAAAAATATATAGAGATAATATATGCTTACTTCCCGATGGCTGATAGGAAAAATCTCTCATTGTCATCGCAGGATCGATTACCAAGACTAATATGAGTGGTGTCTGGTCCAAGTTCTCGTTTGAGGATGGCTTGCAATAACCCATGAGGCGCGACTTCTATAACTATTGCATTTTCAGGTATATGTTCGTATACTTGATCGAACAGAACTGGATTGCAGAAATTATTATGATGATATTCGGCACAATTATATTTCGTCCAATGTTGGTCCTGTTTACTGGAAGGTACCGAACTCGATACCCATTTCGAGGATCTTGGCTTTGGATCTGTCAACACTTTCTTACAAAAATCTAGGAGTAGCTCCCCTGCGCGACCAACGTACTTGGTGTGGAAAGCTATACCAGCGGATTTAACCAGTCTTGCGAATATCCCTTGATCGGTGAGCTTCTTCACGAACGTACTTGTTGACTCGTGAGGTCCTGATATGGTCATGGAGGTTTTGCTGTTTTGACAAGCTATGAAAATATCTTCAGGAAGGATTTTCACCAAGTCTTCTTTAGAAAGGCCCACGGCAGCCATTTGGCCAGGTGGTAACTTGGTATTTTTTGAAGCGTATCCTCTAGCGAAAGCCAGCAAAGCTGCTTGTTCTGTTGTTATCTGACCATCCGCGTACGCGCATCCTACAGATCAACTAAGTAATGAGTGATTCTCAAGTTGAGTTCAATTACTTACCTACTTCTCCCAAAGAGTGTCCTACTATGCCGTCAGGAAAGATTCCCAGTGAATGAAGAACGTCAGTCATAGCTATTTCGACAGCGCCAATGGCACAGAAACAATTACAAATGTCATCGAAAGTTGATGGTGAGGAGTTAGTCACTATATCTATCAAATCAACCCCGTAGGGAGCTAAAGCTGCAGCACATTTATTGAGAGACTTTCTGAAAACTTCTATCCGCATCAGATCTTTTCCCATTTCGACCCATTGCGATCCCATTCCTGTGTAGATGAACCAAATGGGTCTTTTCTTCGAATATCTATCACGTTCCGTTGTTACAGTATCTCCCAGTACCGCATATCTACAAATGAAATGAATCACTCAATTACGAATTTCTCATCAATCTTTCATCGATGTTTTAGACAATCAAGGTTGCAAGTAATGTTCGTGTCTCCAAATCAGGCGGATGGCTCTGTTCTGGATGGGACATGAATAATGCCATCGTCTTCTGCTGCTCTAGCTGGTAAGCCTTCCAGCTGGGCGTCTTTCCTCTAGCTAACACCACCACTGTCAAGGGAACCCCTACTGCTCCAATGTCACTCCCCCTCGCTTCTTCGACGCATAACACCAACGAAACGAGAGGATGAACCAGCGGGGGCCAAAAACCCAACTTTATTTCCCAAAAACAAACAATTCTTCTACCATAGTACAAAGAAATAGCAAAATAAAATAAAATTGATATCCATCACAATTGCAATTACAATTACACGAAGTCAGAAAGCCTCGACAATTCAGGTCCACTGGGCGCCTATTTAGGATCCCCCAAGATTGGGAGTGGCAATTGGCAGCCAGCAGTTTGGCCTCACCCCATCCTTTCATCCCTTACCACCCTCTCTGCCCACTCATTTGCCATTCTTACCCAGTCATTCTTCTTCCCGTTCATGTCTCTTAATTGCATACCATCCTTCTCTTGCTCGAGTCGTTCTCTCTATTCTCGCCACCCAACCTTGTCTCCCTCCAAACATCCCTCGATCACGTGCTCTGCCGTTACTGGCTCTCCCCATCCACAACTCCGGCCCCAGATTAAATCTGGCTGAATAACCCAGAAAGTTGCCGTGTAACGTCCCTTGCATCCAGGGAAGTATTCTGTCCACTCCTTTCACTCTGTCCTCAACCATCCTTTCCCCATTCATTTTCCATTCATGGTATCTGGCCCCAGCTTCAATATGAAGTGGGGCTATACCCGAGATCACACTGAGCGCCGCCGTAGGCGTAGTTCTCTACACCCCGCACGAGGCGATCAGAAAAGGCCTTTGGGCTGCACTCAGTTGTCTCCTGACTCTACTGTCATGAACTCTACTTCCCCACACTTGTACCCCATACATCACCGCAGGCTACACAACTTTTTCATATATGACCCTGACACATTACCTTCTGAGTGCCAGATTCCTCCCGGTCCACCTCCTCATTTTACCTGCTAGCGTGTTTGATTTCTTCCTAACCTCCTTGTGGTGGTCGATGAATAATGATCCAGAGTCCACCACAATTCCCAGGTACCTCACATTCATTTTGGCTTCAATTACGCTTCCGTTCATTCTTATGACCGGGAGACTTCCATACTTCCTGGTCTGTATGTACATACATTCCGTTTTCCTATCGTTGTAACTCAACCACATCTCCTCCTCCCATGCTTTACATTCCCTCCAGACCAGATTCCACGTTTCCTCGTTGCTATCAACGGAGCCACCTTCGATGACGACCAGCTGGTCATCCGCGTCTATAGGGTCACTTTGGATTTGTGTAAAACTTTTTCCAAGTGAGCGTTCCAGGTGAGCTTTTCATCTAGGACAATGCCAATGGGACTGTCAACATATATATGAAGTGGTTTGAAACTCTGGCCAATAAAACAGCCCACAAGAAACCCCGAGTTTGGTTTGAGATACGTCGAAGACACTTCCATAGTATGGAACCATGGGAATACAGAACCGAACATCAGCCTGAAGCACATCAACAGCGCAAAACCTTCCATCACATTCACAATGGAGAAAGAAGTTCACAATGAATTGCCATTCTTAGAGGTATTGGTAACCGACACTAAGTGGGAAACAGCTGTATAACAAAAACCCACTCACTTTGGATTCATCAACATAATACAAGTGGTCCGAAACTGAGATCATACATAGGGATGAACACTGGTTTGAGATGAAGTTGGAAGTAGCTGCATATATGTTGTCCAACGACGCATTCAGCCAAGCTAGTGTTGAGATACGCAACATATGGATACCTGTGATGGAGCGGGAAAACTCTCGCTGAACTGTTGAAGCGGAGAGAAGGAAGAGGGAATAGGTGAAAGCATTCGAATGAACTATATTGATGATCATTTCGCGAGGAAATAGTCCAGTCATCTCCCAAAGATAATTGTGGAAACTAACACTCGAAATCTTTTTCAATTCAATTTTTGATGTCTTTTTCAATGTTTTTTTATTTCTTTTCATTCTGAGGCCATTTTCATCAGATGGAACGCGTTCAGGTAGATATTCTGGTGATGCTCTAGAGTTTTATGGTAGGAAACGCTCTATAATATGATACTAGAGCAAAAAACGACGTTCTAGTATATGATAAGTTTATAATGATTCGATTTTTACAATAGTCATATATAATGTACTCCCACAACCTAACAGTGACTATGCTGTCGAGTAGAAACGTTTAAGTTTACAGCAGCCAAAAAATATCAGAGCATACATTCATCCGGAGATAATTTGACACAATTTATAGACTCTTGCCAAATCTCTTCGCAAAACTTATCGTCGTGAACTTGATACGGATAAAGGACTTTGTGGCAGTCTATGAAAAATTTTCCACTAAATTCCTCGACCTTGTCATCCACAGCCAAGTATAAAGTTGTCTGAGCTGCCTCTTCTGTGCTCTGAAAATCAATCAATTGGTTGATCATATGTATTTTGATAAACTAAATGAGCGATAAATGACAAAAGAAAAAAGGGAAATGAGAAAATTTAACGTTGAAATTATTTATAAAAACAAGGAACAACTGAATCTGACCTACGCGTGAACGCCGCCACTGGACTAACCATTTTGATTAATATATTAACACAATACATGGTCACAACGCCACTGTGTAGGTATAATCGAAGTAAACGATATTGTGCACTCTAAAATTTGTCAGCACTCTCAAAAGCCAAAAAAACAATAAATGTAAAGAAACCATCTGCCAAATAGTTTACGTGGACTCTAGAATTGGCAGTGCGTAATGGAAAATTGTTACTAACCGAGTTTTATGATTGGCTGAAGAGTCTTGAAATCAAATTTGAAGTCATGTTACGGGTGACGAATAGAGATCGGGGAATGCGGGTATGGTTATCGTCGTCGTCTCATCAATGTTCAGTTCAGGAACTGATCACGATTTGAGTGTTGAAATTCGATAGTGGTGCAATTATAATTACTTAAAATTTTTGTTATCTGTTCAAAATGTGGCGTCCTTGTTCAAGTACTAATAGTACTTGTTCAAGCGATGGTGAAAAATAAGAAAAAAAGATACCAGTGAATAAGATTCGGATGCATTTGAATATTGAAATATATTGAGAGTATGTTTCAATGTATATAGAAATCTACATCTCCAGTTTGGTTTCGAGGAAAACAAACTATTACAAGCAACATTAGATTTGACCGAAATCCCTTACCCAACTGTACGTAAAATAGTCAAAAACAATCCTTATGAACGCATACGTGAAGAAAAGAAAAATGACAAAGTCACGAATTGAGCATTTTATATTATTCAGAGGACCAAAAATGCGGCAGAGAGAATAATAATAATAAATGAATTCATTGACAGCAAAAAAACTCGATACAATATACAGAAAAAAAAATACAAGTTTGTCAATAGGATTAAACAGAGTTCATTCTTGTATCCTTGAAACAAGTGCAAGAAGAAACACTCAATAATATCAATAAAATTTTTGGTTGACAAACTGAAATGAAAGATAATTGACTCTGTTTTATGAATAGTCTAGAGAAAACTACGTCAACAGGCAGAGTTCGACACCTTTCTCAGTTGTATACGTCTCTCCGGTATCCAGATGGTTCAGGATGCTTCCATCTAAGTGCCTCACATCCTCTTCGTAGTCACCGCATCGTCTTCTTTTGACATGGACCATTGCACATTTGTTTGTTTTGAATTTCATACCGATAGCACGTGAACCCTTCCACCACCCTCAAGGTCAAGGACCTAAGGAGATCCTTTTCTCCTGGGACCTAAAGTTCTTCCATATAAAACAAATGGGTGGCCCTAGCTCTGCTATAAATGTACCCTTGCGCACAACAGTGAGATGCAAGAAAGAAGGAATCTGGGGAATCGCCTTGAAATACACCTGAAAGTGATATGCTCTGTTTGGACTCTAGCCTCACCAGATTTTATGGTGGAGCGAAACTTCTAGAGAGGTATCAGTTGTTCACGGCATCTCATTAGGTATTCATCATTGTATTATTATTTCTCTCAATATTATTAAGAACCAACGTATCTCTGAAATATGGTCTCACCTTTCCGAAAAGTAACGTTGTTAGCCCTAGAAGACCTGGCCACAGTGAACCGTCATCACGAACTGCTCTCCAGAAAATCTGAGATCGCGCCCCTCCTGGGTGGCAAGAATAAGCAGTAACTCCAGTGCCCTTTAACTTCTGAGCAAAACATTTGGCCGCAATGGTCTGACATAGTTTTGAATTGGAGTAATTGGAAAAAGAGTCGGTGCAAGAAGTCAAGTCCTTTAGTTTAAGCCAGGTGAAAAATGCTGCAGTAGAGCTGGTGAAGATAATGCGGCTGGAGGATGATCTCTTTAGGAGACCTGGAAGGAGACGATAATCATAACGTATGTTAGAATAGCCATTAGTTTTTGAACTTGAAGATATTTTTTAATTATCGTCTCTTCAGGAGACCTGGAAGGAGACGATAATCATAACGTATGTTAGAATAGCCATTAGTTTTTGAACTTGAAGATATTTTTTAAAAGAGATCAGTTTTTTGAAAGCGTTGGGCTTTCTACTACTCCATCTTTATACGGAAAATGTGGTTAATTTCCTGAGGAAGGAAGGAATCAAAGCTCAAAATAAACAATGTTTAGGGAGGAGTAGAAAGTCGTCAGCTAATTTACCAAAAAAATGTTACTACATAATCAACAATAGAATTAATTATTATTGAGAGATGTAAATAAACATGTAATTTCTACTAAAACTGAAGTTGCGCGTGGGATTTGCACAATCAAATTTACAATTTTTTCACAATATACATTGGTTTGTTAATTTTTATATTGATTCTTAACATTTCGACACTTGTTTTATATATGACTATGATAAAGTTAACAATGAACAAAAAAAGTACACAAACAATTTGTGAAATATTAGAATTGACAAACCATATAAAGATTTATTAATAACATAGGATTCAGAAAGTCAGTTAGTCAATGAAAGAGCGAATCAGATCTCGATTCAAGTTAAGAACGTAGTTTCTGATTATTTTTTTCAACATTTGAGAAGAATTCATATTCATTAAATTCATTTTTTGTTCAGTGGGCAGAAAATTGAAAACTTTTGGAATGAGGTAAGTTATATGTCGTTGTCCGATTTTTGTACTGCTCAGAGATGTTCAACATGATATTCTTTTTTTTCCTAGTAAAATATTCGTGGTCGATATTATTTGATAGATATTTATTTTTGTGTATATGTGTAAGTATGTTTCTAAGAAATGTTTGCCTTACATCGCATATTCTTGCTTGTGAAAAGAGTAAATTGCTAGAGAAGGTTGGTTCTTTTCCATAAATAATTTTCAGAATTCGTTTCTGCACTGTTTCTAACTATTTCAGGTGAATAGCAGCGACCTCTCCCCAGCTCAATATGGCATATTGAATACGAGATTCCACTAGAGCGAAATAAATGATCTTCAAATGGCGAGTGTCAAGTAATTTACTTAAATATTTGAATTTGAACAGCTTATTTCTTAAGGTGTTTGTAACTTTCTCAATGTGAACATCCCATCTCATATGACTATCCATTGTTACACCTAAATATTCAATGGTATCTGTTCTGTAAATATCAATAACCGACTCGTTGCTATGTATATTGAGGGTGTTGAAATTTGGTAAATGATTTCTGTAAGCTGTGAAGGTCAGAAATTTAGTTTTTTCAAAGTTTCATCCTCATACATTATCACAGTATCATCTGCGAAGCTGATTATAGTTCCTGTACTATTTAAAGTTAGTATATTAGTGAGATTTATTGGGAATAATAGTGGCCCAAGGACAGTGCCTTGTGGCACACCAAATTG